>APFE030158894.1:31211-44383 GCA_000404065.3 Pinus taeda
GTTTTCTATCGATCGTTTAATGTTCTATCTACACTTTACTTTATGTACATGTGATTGCTAATCTGTGGAATATAATAAGAAAAGAAGTAAACTGTTATAAGCATAGAACATACCATAACCTAACAAAGGGAAACCCCTGGTTTTTGGGCAAGGATCACACTCCTTATTTAATAGAGTTTTCTGGGTAGATCTAAGGGATCAAACGGGGGTCCCAACTCAGCGAGCAGCTAGAGGAGCTAAGGGGAATTTGGGCCAAAATTTCGAGTTCAACATTTGGCCAATTCCTTCATGGGTTATTTTGGGTATTTGGTGGAGAGGCCGTGGTTAATTTCCCATAATTTTCTGAGCTCCGGAGGTGGGGTTTCCAGCAACATCTTTGTTGCAGACAGCACAGTTTCACAAGGGCAGCACAGGGCATCATTGCAGCAGTTATTTGCGCCATCTGGACTTGACATATTACCACCTAGGCTTGATCACGCTTTCCATTGAGGCAAGCTCAGGTGCACCACTTCCACATTATTGTACTTTTCTCCCAGATTATAATAAAATGGCTCAACTGTTGGTTATTCCTGGACTTTTTATGGGTGTGCACTGAATGTTTCAATTTTATGGTGTTATTTTTATTGTTTGTTTTACATAACACTATTTTTCCTAGTTTGGAACATTACAGTCATATCAAAGCATGATCAAGGCCCAGTTGTGGGAAATTAGCTAGAAGATCATGGAAGCTTTGGGTATGAGTGCACAATGATGGGTGAAACTAGAGACAAACCCATGGCTCAAGAGAAATCTAGTATGCAGAAATTATGAGGTAGAATTCATTATGACAATGACAGGTTGGCCTAGTTGAGGAGGGTGACAGACCAAACCCATCCTCACCCTTACAATAGAGAATTAGAGGTGAGCAATCCATGGGGGTGCAACCATCTACATCATGTGGGGAAAGTCGACCAGATCAAGGCACCAGATCTCCTAAAAAGGAGCAGGCAAGACAGAGATGGTTAGAGGGTGAGAGTCGAGACCAGAGGGGCGCTTTTGCTGGTGGTGACCTAGCTTTAGACATCAGGAGCCTAAGGAGGAGGTTGAGCATGATGCTGAGAGCCCACAGGGTGGTGAGAAGCACATCGATATACCTGGTGTGGCGCAGGAGTCACCTATATTAGAAACCTCTTTGATAGCCCTAATTGACACCTTGGTGAAGAGGATAGAGCCTACACACATAGAACCATATGTTTAAGGGGTGTCACCCATGGATGAGATGCCAATAGTTGTCGAGGTATCTGGAGTTGTGACCGAGTTTTCAGGTGATAGATGCCCACGACGGTTCCATCAGTTTCAGGCCGACCTTCTAGCATTAAAGAGGAAGGTTGCGTTAGTGCAAGAGGCTACTCTCTAGCAGAACGAGGAGCTGGAGGGCATGAGAGAGGTTTGTGTCGAGTCCACGACCAAATTGACTTACATTGGGGAGCAGTTGGATTCCTTACTGGTGCAGTTAGTGTGCACGTTGGGGCGAGAGAGCAGCGCTCTTCGAGCATACATAGATGGGGCTGGCAGCACTGTGAGGTTACCTTTACCCATTAGACAGAGAAAAACAGAGTGACCTCATCAAATTTCATGTGTTGACCAAGGTAGCGAGATGAGACGACCTACGTTGCACAGGGTGCAACACCCGCATGTTGGGGTTGTTCTATGTGCGGGAGTTCCTGCATTCGATCCCTCTCTTGGGATTGGATGGCGAGAGATTCTGAGTTAGTACCCTATGGAGTGGGCTATGGAGATGGTGGTGGACCTGGGTGTAGCTCAGCAGGAGCTTCCAAGAACTGGGGATACCAGCAACGCAAACTGGCATTGGGTTCCCAGTGGGACTACCTATCATTTCCCACGTATGTCGGTTGACTACAACCTGGATGGGACAGTTGACCTAGCAGTTGAGTGTGCACATTCGCTAGGGGAGTTCTGATCATCACCAATGGCCAACCAATTTATGGACAGACTCTTTTGGTTGTCTTGGTATGGCATTTGTACACAGCTACAACCTGGATGGGACAGTTGACCTAATAGTTGAGCATGCATATTCGCTAGGGGAGTTTTGATCATCACCAATGGCCAACCAGTTTATGGACAGACTCTTTTGGTTGTCTTGGTATGGCATTTGTACACAGGATCACTGGGTGATCAGCATAATATGGGTGTAGCTCAGCAGGAGCTTCCAAGAACTGGGGATACCAGCAGCGCAAACTGGCATTGGGTTCCCAGTGGGACTACCTATCATTTCCCAGGTATGTCGGTTGACTACAACCTGGATGGGACAGTTGACCTAGCAATTGAGCGTGCACATTCACTAGGGGAGTTCTGATCATCACCAATGGCCAACCAGTTTATGGACAGACTCTTTTGGTTGTCTTGGTATGGCATTTGTACACAGGATCATTGGGTGATCAGCGTATTATGGCAAGAGTTTGTCAGAGGAAGTGGCATTGGCAGGCCACCAGACAGTGCCTTGTATGGAGTTGGGGATTCTTCGCATTTGTGTGGGACACAGAGGAGCAGAGCAGTGGTGGCATCGCTGCTGACACCTGGGGAGATTCACTTCTTGGGTCCCTTAGGGAGGACTTTGAGGGGAGGTCCCCTCATCGAAGAGCAAGGTGATGCGACAGTGGAGGTGATGATATGGGTTGGTGCAGGCCGACACATATGGACACAACTTTAGGCCATCTCATTCAGGGATGGGTAGGAGCATCTAGCGTGGAGCAGTGGTCTGCAGATGGGCATGGAGATGCATGGGGGTGTGTCGTAGTATGTTGGATTGTGCTGTGGAGTGGGAGTGCCTCACATCGCGTTGAGTACATGCGGGGAGTGACAGGTACAGTGACACAGGATGGACATAGGCCAATATAGGATGGCATAGCCATAGCCAAGGGTATCCAGCGATGTACAGGGGTAGGTTGTGATATACAGTGGCATGTCCAGGAGTATTAGGATGATCAGTGGTATGTAGGGGTGTATAGTGTTGCAAAAGGAGGTATAGGAGTGTTGCCTCCAGGGAGACCCCTTGACGGAAACATCAAGCATACATTTGGGCGTAGTTCATCTAGGATCGACGGGGACACAGATGAGCGATATTGATGGTATCCGTGGGGACTCACACACCTGACGCTCTTCTACATCCCTCACAGGCGTAATCAATTTTGCTGTCGACTTTCTGCACTCTAAGCATGAGCAGCGGGGGACGAGGAGCTCACCTGAGATATTTGGGTGACACTCAGCACACTAAGGGGGAGACTATTCAGCAATGGCATTGGGTTGGCATTGGAATTTGTAAGTCTAACTGTTAGAAATCCTTCATGTACTTTTTGATTTATTTCTTCTTACTTGTTATGTTATTAACAAGTTATTTAACATGTAAATACTGAAAATAAATACAAGTACATGCTCAACACATTACAGAACATCAACTGAAGGAAAAACAAGCACACAAGTGACACCATTGCTTTTGGACCAATGTCCTTGGAAAAACACAATGCGAGAAAACCGGTGTAGCTATCTGAGGGTTTTATTATTAAGCAGTTTCAAAATACAATCTAGGTGCCAAACTAGCTCACCCAATAGAGAATAATCTCAGTAGTAGTACCTCTCAGTTGGAGACAGATATTCCGGCTAAAACCCCGGATGAACAATCCGACAGCTCTCAACTCCAATCTGCTCCACGAATTCTCCAGCGTCGGCCTCTAGGGACTGCGTTAGCCTCTCTGGCCCACCGTCAACCTAGCGTCACCCCAACTCGCCCTGCGCCAGCCTCTAGAGCCATTGCGTCACCCACGCTGGCTCTCTTTGGCACTGCACAGCGCCTAGCTGCCTTGCGTGGGCGTGGACTAGCTCTGCGTGGCCTCTAGCTAGCTCTGCCTCTCTCTCTCTCGACTTCTGCGCTGATGCTCCTGGTACCCTCTCTACCTCTCTGCTTCTGTATTCATTGCCGCTCAGCTACAACTCTGATCACTCCTTCGATTTCCTCAGCAAGCCTTGCCCCAGAAAATCAAATTCTTGATCAACTCGGTGTATTCTCCAAGTGACCCTCAAGCCTCCTCTTATACTTTTCTCGTTGACAATTCAACGACCGAGATCAAGTCCCTAATCAACGGCTAAGATTAACCCTAGCTTGATCCATGACTTTTGGACCCTTCTAATACAGTTTTATATTAATTCACATTAATATTTTATTTTCCCTAGGTTTAGACTGAGGGACTCCATTAAAAATATTAATTATTTTAATATCTCCCAAATTGTTTAGAATCTGCCCAAACCATTTATGTGTATTGGAGATCTCATGTGCTTTAGCCTGTCCACCAATTTTCGTGGCTAGAGTACATCTGATGCTACCCCAAATCAACAGTTGGTGCGTCAATTGATAGCGATAAGTTGGGGGATGAGGTGATCATCTACAAGGGTAGCATATCGTTCATCTTCGAGCCTACGTCTAGGGAGCTAGTCACGAGGGAGACATGTGTCACTCTTTTCTCAGGGCATGTCGGGACCAAGCATGAGTAGAGGATATCGGGTACAACTGAGGTAGTTTCCCAGTATGTGTCCAAGCTCTAGGTAGTTTCACATTATCGAGAGGGCAGATGGCAGACCCAGGGGAGATGGTTGGCAGGGACAAGAGGGCTCCACATACCCTGAGTCGATTATGAGTGTTGGATACCCATCTTTTGGTTGCATTCAGGGGGTAGCTATTTAGCACACGTGGCTTCTAGCGATCATCGGTACTACATAGTGGCAGGCACAAGGCAAATTAGCATGCATCATATTAGCCCATTATATATGGAACCTATATATTGATCACATGCAAGGACTAGAGATGAGGCATGGATGTATTCCTGTAGTTTCCAGAGCTATGTTGCAGCAAGTCCAACTAGGGGATGCAGGGATTCGGTTGATCGATGTGGCAAAGAGTGATATAGTTCGCTCTTGGGATGAGACATGGGGTTTCACAAAGGGTTTCATCATATGGGGAGGTAGACATTTTCTGTTCTTGCACAGGTTCGGAGATAGATTTGGATGGGTAGGCCTTGGCACCATGGAGATGCCTAGGCAAGATGTGTCTCGCCTCTTTTAGTATTCCACCATCGGGTTCCAGGAGAGGAGCATACTGTCTGCGCACAATGGGGAGTATGCAATAGTCAAAGTAGTGCAGCGTCAACATGGTGGCACCACTTTGGGACTAGTAGTGAACTAGGGCATCACAGCTCTTCACAACTCAATAACATTTAGGGATGCGTCAGCTACTGCAAGGGGAGATCATATAGATCTTCCATTAGGCTTTAGCGAGTTACTAATGGAGCAGGGGACTTCTGGTACTTGCACCGGGCAAGATAGTAAGTGGAGCAAGGGGAGCCTCATGTTGGACAGGATGGCATGGGATCTTGGTATTGAAGCATTCTTTCATATCAGGACTGTTTGAGGTCAGGGACAATTTAGTGGCACATCTGGGACCCTGGCACATGTTGCAGTGATAGTGGGGAGCAACAGTTAGAGAGGATGCTCATTCAAGCGATTTTTGGTACATTGGAGGAGCTAGCTAGTTAAGAATGCTACTTGGGAGGGCGAGCACATACTTTAGTGTCCAGCACTGAAGTTGCTTGGGGACAAGCAACATTTGGGAGGGGAGGACTGTCATATCCCTTCCTAAATTATTTTGTAGTATTAATTTCTACATTTTGGGGCCAATTTTGGAGGTGATGGGGGCCCATTCGATTTTATTAAGAGGCTAGACTTAGGAGAAGTTATTTCGATGTGGTTAAGTATATGTGGGGGCCAACCATACTAGAGAAAAACACATTCCCTAGTTTGATTTGCATGGACGGGAAATCAATGGTTAGGTGAGGGACCCACGATGCAAGGAAAACGGAGGGAAAAGTGTTCCACAAAATCTATATAAGGAAGGCAACTTTCCTCATTTGGATATCTTATCTTTTGACATATTGAACTCAATCTTAGTTGCTCAAGTTGCTTAGTCGAGTTACTGTTTTGTTTAGCACACGAGTGTCTCCGAGCGAAGATCTCAACCCTTTCTTCGGTGGACTTCGAGTGCCAGCCCTAGAAGGGAGTTCTTATTCATCTCAGTTCGTAGCAGCAACAGGGAGACGAGTTACAACAGCGATAAGTCAAGTACTAGAAGCAGGGGGATTAACAACAGCGCGGGGATTGCGCAGTCACGTCATGAGGCACTCCGGGAAGATGGGGAGACAGAAACATCCTTCATCGTTTTCAGGAGTACAAGAGGGCCATCCTACACGCGGGACTGCATCATCTCCTCCATTGACCATGCAGTCATTGGAGTGAGACTCTTTGGGGCAACACCATCCGAGGGAATTTGGAGCTGGGAGGCTGGAAGATCATTTGGAGGGCCATTTGAGGAGGATTGTTAGATTTGGGAGAGCAGAGATTGACAAGATCCGTCACAGCAACAGAATTCGAAATTGGAGAGCTAAGTTGTGAAGGGTCAATTTTTGAAGGTTGGAACCAAGGGAAACCCTTTCTGGGTTTTTCTGGGTTTTGGGCAAGGATCACACTCCTAATTTTATAGAATATTTTGGGTAGATCTAAGGTGTCAAACATGGGTCCCAACGCAGCCAGAAGCTAGAGGAGCTAAGGGGGATTCAGGCCAAAATTCTGAGGTCAACATTTCGCCAATTCCTTCATGGCTTATTCTGGGTATTTGGTGGAGAGGTCGGGGTTAATTTCCCATAATTTTCTGAGCTCCAGAGGTAGGGTTTCCAGCAACATCTTTGTTGTAGACAACACAGTTTCACGAGGGCAGCGCAGGGCATCATTGCAATAGTTATTTATGCCATTTGGGTTTGACATATTACCACCTAGGCTTGATCATGCTTGCCATTGAGGCAAGCCCAGGTGCACCACTTCCACATTATTGTACTTTTCTCCCAAATTATAATAAAATTGCTCAGTTGTTGGTTATTCCTAGACTTGTTATGGGTGTGCACTGAATGTTTCAGTTTTATGGTGTTGTTTTTATTGTTTGTTTTCCATAGCACTATTTTTCCTAGTTTAGAACATTACAAATACCTCCTTAAGGTGGGGCAGTTCATCACCCACCAGGGGCTGGAACTTGGGACAATCATGGGTTCCTTAATGATGAAAGGGGTCGATGTAAGGGGCCCTAGGAACCAAGGTGATGGCCATAATGATGAGGTGTGGAGCTCATGATGCCTTTTGCCCACATGCTAAATTTGTATGTCCTAGCCATTTTTTGCATTTTATGGTACCTTTCATATTGGGAGTGGCCAAATTATGCTTTTAACTATCTTTTCATCTGCTTCAACCTTTGAGGCATCGTTCTAAGCCCAACCCAAAGTGTGGAGAAGGGGCTGGGAAGGCTAACTCCTTATGGACCCAATGGACAAATGTGGACCCAAATGGGAAATATGTGGAAAGGGGTTATAATGATCAGAGGGGAATGATGTATGTGGTGTCAAGAAGCGGGACCACGCAGCCAAAATCGGGATTTCCCATGTAGTGGCACCCCTAAAGCTAATAGCCAATAAAGGAGATCCCATGGGACTAGGATACAAAGTTAACCATCAATTTGGACAAGGGGCCAAGAGTACAAATCAAGCCCATTTTTTCCGCTGAATCCACCCACTAATCCATGTCTAGGAGTGTCTATGATAAGTAAGCAAAGATACCCAACTACATAATGAAAAGCCATACCTTCGAGGTTGGAAGGCCCACCTTCAAACATAAGATCATAACAAATGGGCAAGGAATCATAATGGTTGACTCAGGTGGTGGAGATAATGGCACATCAAGCTATTTGGTGGCTACAAGGGGTGGTTCGCTGTCAGCTGAGGACCATCTAGAAAAATTTCTGCTATGGTTGTCACCCATGGGTGGTGGGTAACAACCCTGACGACTACAAGGTCACCGTGTTAATCACAAGTGAGGTATAAACTTCGCAAGCTGGGTGAGAAAGGTGGTCCTATCTTCTTTCAACAAAGCTTATGCTTGGACCTAAACTAATTAATGCACAACTAATCCTAGGATGAAGTGCAAGCTATGAGTGAATGTCTTAAATGAGATTATTACATGATCCTCTTAAGTACTTTCAAGTTAAATTAGATGTTTATGGCGTTCAATTCATGAGCACAAATAAGTACTTAAAAAGGGCAATTATAGCGACAATCTCAACTAAGACAATGTGCAAGATCAACAAGATGCCCAAATATAAGTCACTTCAAAGTTTTATTCAATGATTAGCAATCTCAATGTAACGAATGCTCAAATGAATCCTTTAGCAATTTGACACGTGAATTGGAAACCAAAGATTAGCAATACCAATGGAGCAAGATGATATTAACACTTGCCAATATCACAATTTTGACCACAATATTACCCAAAGGAGATGATATCACAAGATTATCTTTAGATCACCATGAAAATAAGCAAGATAATATTTTTATCTGATGAGCAACCAATTCATTATGTCACTTATCAATTGATAGGTTACCTACAAGAGTAAGCTGCAATAAAGTGATATCAATAGCATTCATTTTCTCAATGAACCAATACAATACCAATGCTCAGTAATTAAAGCACAATCTTCTTTGAGGTGAGATTACTAACAGTGATTTTTAGAAGTGAAATGCACTAATGCAAATGCCCAAAATGCAAGAGATAAATAATCTTCTATCACAAGACATAAAAAATTAGAAGAGTAGTCCACTTATCACTTGCATATGAGGACAAAATGAAATATAGGAACACCTTAAGCTATGAGAATGAATTCTTATGACTTTTTAATGCTTCTTAAGATATTTCCTTGCCGTTGTAACATGTATATCAGACTCAGAATATTATATATCAGACTTGCGAAATCACATAGAACACCCTAGGAATAATGACACAAGTATTTCTTATTACTTGAGATTAAGTGTGAAATGATTATAGACTTATGCTGATGTATTTTAGAGCTTATTAAGGGGTTTATATCAAATTTTACCACTATTCAAATGAATGCTTCAGATCTGATTACAAAGAACGGTAAGGAGAATATGAGGAGAGAGAGCAAACCCTTAGGCATAGAGGCCTACTAAGTCTGCAAAACAAATAGTTAGCAAAGAAACCCAAGATTTATGGCTCAAAAATGATAGAAATCAATTACGAACAATTAACAAACGTACCCTAGGCCTGCAACCACAGAGATTAGTGTCAAATTAGATGTCAAAACCCCACAAATATGCCAAAAAATGCCAACGGTGGAGAGAAAATGCTCAGTAAGGCTTGCGGCTAGGGTAAGAGGGCCCTCTAGGCCTACAGCCTAGGGCTGCAAGGCCTCTAAGGCCTGCGTCTACCCTAGAGAAAGCCCACAAGGGCTTCGGCTGCCACAAAAAGGCCTTCTAGGCCTGCAACAAGGAGGAGGAAGCCCTGAAAGGGCTGTCGCAAGCCCAATTAGGGCTGCAGTTGGGCAAGAAAGGCTCACAAAGGGTCGCAGCCAAGCCTAGATAGGTTGTTGCTAGGGAAAAGAGGCCACAAAGGGCATGTAGCTAAGCCTTAGAGGTTGTCACTAGGATAGGAGGGGCCCACAAGGGCTGCGCTAGCCTCCAAGGCATGGACCCCTGCAAACAAGAGAAAAACCCTTAAAAAGTGATGAAACCTTCCTCCAAGCGTTGCGGCTTCCTTTCTTCAACTAGACGTTGAGTCGCTGGGAGCCGGTAAGGTTAGATCAGTACCCTCTAAGGCCTAGATCAGCCTTCCTCTCTTGAATGAATAGCCCAAAAATTAATTATTGCTTCAAACCCTTGAGCTATCAACTGCACATATGAAAAAATGGAAAGCCCAAATACCCAATATATACAAAATTTAAAATTCAAAACCCCAAACCCCAAATGCTATACAAAATTAAAAAATAGCTTTTAAAATACAAGGGCTAGAAGAATTATTTACAAATATTTACAATATTTACAAAATAAAATTTGCCCTTATTAGCATGTAAATTTCGTTATAGCACAAGAGAAAAAAAATTGATATTTTAAAATGAATGATGTATGTAAATAAATCACCAGCCAAAACCCTTCTGCAAAGTACCCTGCAAAATGAAAGCTCAGAATCCAAACACGGTCGATTCTTCCCCACAACCTGTGAATTTTGAGATCAAGGGCTATGGCTTCCTTTCTTCAGATGGACTTTGAGTTGTTGGGAGCTAGTAAGGCTAGATCTTTACCCTCTAGGGCCTAGATTGGCGTTCCTCTCTTGAATGAATAGCCCAAATATTAAATATTGCTTCAAACCCTTGAGTTATCACCCGCACATGAAAAAATGGAAAGTCCAAATACCTAATATATACAATTTAAATTTCAAAACCCCAAATGCTATACAAAATTAAAAAATGGGTTAGATTTAAAATACAAGGTTTAGAACTTAGAAGAATTATTTACAAAATAAAATTTGCCCTTATTAGCATGTAAATTTCGTTATAGCACAAAAAAAAAAAGAATTGAGATTTTAAAATGAATGATGTATGTAAATAAATCACCAGCCAAAACCCTTCTGCAAAGTACCCTGCGAAATGACAGTGCATAATCCAAACACAGTCGATTCTTCCCCACAACCTCTGAACTTTGAGATCAAGGGCTAGCGTACCTATAGATCTCTATTCTAAAAGATGAATTGTTAGATCATAGGATATTTAGATCTACATATCTAAACCCAACACCTAAGGAAACATATATGTACCAATAGATGTTTTGTCATGCGGCAAATGAAATAATAATTATAAAGCACATATAATATAGAGCATGAAAAATTACTAGCACATACCACAGATCAGCAGACAGAAGAACACCATGAATTGAAACTCCAAAGTCTTTCTATCATGAGAAATACAATTCCAGCAGAGCAAGGCCTAGTACATGTGTTACAGATCACATCAGCCAAGGATGAGATGATGAGCTTGATAGCTTCCTTATATAGAAAATAAGAGAATAGAACCCCTCCAAGTGGAAATAACGGCTAGTTGGCTTGATCCTCGTCAAAATAATCTCGTCTGTTGATCTTCCTTCGAAAATAACTTGATCTCCACCGTTGATTTTTTATTTTTTGAGGAAAAAATCGAATTTCTCTTAAAACCCCTCTTTTATTAATCCAAAGAATAATATTTCGGACTAATATCCTCAAAAAATTCACTTTGACTTAACCACCAAGGTCCAAGGGGTCAAATTTCCTTAAAAAATCTAATTTTCCTTTGGTGGAGGAACTCCAAAAATTAATTCTTATTTGACCCAGGAATTTTTTATTATTTTCCACTTGGAGAGAATTTAATCTGTCAAATTATTTTTTTGGCGCAAAATTAATTAATTTTTTGGCTTAGAATTTTTATTTAATTTTGCCAGAAAAAAAGAGCTAATTAAATGACTAGAGGGGATTAATTATTTTTTCCACCCTCAAATATTTTAGCCATAGTGTCTAACTCTGAGTAACAATGCTCTAAAATATTTGTTTACATCAAGATATTACAATTTAATTCAACCCTTAGAAGGGGAAAAACACATTTAGACATAGACCCTCAAGACACCACGCGATTCTGCGACACAATATGATCTAGTATGAAACCAAGTGTATCTATAATAAAAAAATTTAGCCATGGTGTCTAACTATGAGTAACCATGCACTAAAATATTCCTAAAAACACTTTTACATAGACTCGATAGACACTAGGACTCATCTAAGACCTTGTCAATGAATTCCACATTAGCTTTGGCATTATAACTTGGAGAAAAATTTGTCGATTATCCGTGTTTACAAACACACATAGTTTCGGGAGGTTAAAAAACACCCTAGGATGAAACCTTTGACAAAAATCATAGGCTTACCTAGGTGTTATTACATGGTTCAATGGTCATATTAGTATCATTTACAATAATTCTTGCGAAATTGGGTTTACAACTAGGTTGCACGAAACGGGGAAACGTGTACGAGTTTCTGAAACGGGAGCGATATGAAACGCAACCTCCCCAAATGCGATTTACATGGAGGGAAAATCGATGGTTAAGTAAGGGACCCACAATGGAGGGAAAATGGAGGAAAAAGTTCTCCAAAAAATCTATTTAAGGAAGGCAACTCTCCTCATTTCATCATCTTTGGCATATCGAATTTCTCTTTGGTTGCTCGAGCTGCTTAGCCGAGTCACTTGTTGTTTAGCAAGAGTTCTTCAAGCGAAGAGCTCACCCTTTCTTCGGGGGACTTCGAGTGCCACCTTAGGAAGGTTTTTCTTCATTTCTTCAGGAAGAAGATCTCATTATGATTTCCAATGATTGCATTCATCTCTGAGTGGTGCGTATTACTGGAGGGCGCAGTGAAGAGGAGGTTGCTTTTGCTTGTGGTGTCTTGCAGTGGATTTTGGGTGAGAGATTTTCCAGAGAGGAGGCATCAGAGGATTGTTGGCATTTGGGAGAGTTTTGGAGGTGGAGGAGTGTGCTACCTTGTAGGGTGATTTTCGCACTTCCCGGGCCAGCGCACGCCGCAGAGACAACACTAGGTGCTCACTGGAGGGTAGAGTATCAATATTTGAGGTTGAACTTCACCATGGAGGTTAAGGGAAATATTTGGAGAGGTGATTGCTGCATTTTTGGAGCTTGGAGGAGGATTCCGTTGGTGTTCCTTGCAGGTTGTATTCCTTGCGCAGTTTGGAGGGTGTAGGGTTTATTGGAGACCGAATTTTGATTCCGGCCAAACCATTTCTAGGTTTTTCTAGGTTTTTGACAAGGATGCTAGATGTAAAGTTTCAGAATTTTCTGAGCACCGAAAGTGGGGTTTCCAGCAATGTTGTTAAAAGCGCGAGCGGGATTAAATCGGCGCGGGGAATGAAGCGGAAAAAAGCGGGAAAAAATCATTTGGAACAAAAATATTCATTTTTTTTCATTTTTTTCAATTTTTTTAATATCTAAACCATCTACAACATAAAATAAATACATTGACACATAAATATGATAAAAAAAACTAATATATAAGATGCTTAATATCATTTCTAGCGCTAAAATCACACATAACATTGAATCATGTCCTGAATAGTAAGTCCTGACACCTGAGTCCCAACTCAGCCTCAAAATATCAACAAAAAATATGATAATGTATCTCATCATGTCATAATGTCATATACA
>APFE030158894.1:44403-79996 GCA_000404065.3 Pinus taeda
AGTGTTAACCTGTTGCGCTTCTTATTGTGTAATTTTTCAAATACACTCCAGTTGCGCTCACATCCTGAGGAGCTACATGTTTGGCTGAGGATGCGAATGGCCAACTTTTGCAAAAGGGGTACCCTGGCACCATACATTTTCCACCAAGCATCTACAACATAATTACAAATAAAATTTTAAATAAACATAAGAAAAAAATGGAATTTGAAATTTTGAAGAGACAATGAAATTTGAAACAAAGTTACAAACTAAAAAATACCTGGCATTTTAATCAGTCTATCATTGACAGCCATCTCAAAGCCAAATGTGCCACCTGCCATCCTATATGTCTCAATTTGTTTAGAGATCTCTATACGTTGTTTTGGAGATCGCACCATTTTCTGAACACAGGATAAGAATCCATCCATGATCTCAGCATCAAAATCAAACCCACATGCATAAGAAAATGCAGGGTTCAGGAAAAGCCCTGCAGCATGAATGGGACGATGGAGTGTGTTGTTCCACCGCTCATCAATCACTCCCCATAGAAGGAGTTGTTTCTGAAACCCATCATCTCCCTTGTCATCATAGTAGGCCCAAATGGCTTCTTTGGCCCTGTCCATGGCTTCATACAAATAGCCCATTGCGGGCTTATCACCATCAACCAACCGAAGAACCTTTACCAAAGGTTCAGTAACGACACACACCTCCTGCACTCCCGCTTAGAAGTCTTCCTGGTATGAAACTAGTCTGCATACAGCCTCTCCTTCTGGTTTGCGGCTCATTGTCAAAGCACGCCAGTCCTCTGAAAGAAACATTCTCTTCACATCCCACATAGAATTCAAGAGGGATTGAAGAGATATGAAACTGGTGGCAAACCGTGTAATGGCGGGGCGCACCAACTCTTTGTTGTTGGTGAATCTTCTCATCAAGCTAAGCATAGATGTATGATTATATATAAATTTTGTAATACTTCTTGATGAGTCAACAATATCTTTGACAAAGGGAATTTTCCCTATGTCCTCTAACATCAAATCAATACAATGGGCAGCATAAGGTGTCCAAATAAAGTAGGATGCCTGTCCATAAGCATCCTACCAGCAGCAACATAATTTGCAGCATTGTCCGTTATGACTTGGACAACATGCTGTTCACCCACCTCCAAAATAAACGCATCCAACAAATCGCATAAAGTTTTTGCATCTTTGATTTGGTGAGATGCATCAACAGATTTGATAAACATAGTCCCCTTGGGACAACTAACCAAGAAGTTTAAAAGGGTTCTCCCCTTTTGGTCAGTCCAATCATCTGACATAACAGTGCATCCTGTTTTTGCCCATGATGCCTTAAAATCCTCCAATCTTTGGGTGCAGTCACGCTTTTGATTTTGAAGAATCCGGCCTCTGAAATCATGATAAGAAGGGATTTTGTACCCCGGGCCAACACTGGCAATAGCATCAACAGCAGGTTGGAAAAATGGATTATTCCTTACGATGCTGAAAGGAATATCACTCCAGAGGAGAAATTTTGCTAACAAGTTGTCAGATTCTTCTTTCTCGGTTCTTTTTAGCATTGAACCGATAGATGGTTGTGAACCAGGTGTGGTTCGAGGAACAAAAAATGATGATGCAACTACCGGATTGACTGATGCTGCAGTAGAACCAGCGCCACTTGGCCCACTTCCTTCAGCTGACCTTCTTAGTTGCCTTTTCAGTTCTTCTTTGGCCTCTCTAGTCTGCCTAATTCTCCCAATGCTCTCATGGCTCTTTGGATAAGTTCAGCAATTGTATTTGTACAAGGCCCCACATCATGTCCACGGATTTGTACAAGGTGATACTTCAACCTATACACCCCCCCGCGTATCTCCTTTCCACACAACTTGCAAGTCAAGTTTTGTCTATCATTCGGAGCATTAGGCTCACCATAATCCCAGAAAGGATCCAATTTCCTTGGCATGTTTGTTTTTTAACTTTGAAGTTGCAAACCTATGGGAAAAATTAAAATTAATAAGGATTAGGAAATATGAATTTACGATTACAATTTAGCATTTGCCATTTACAAAATTACAAGTTACAAATTTCTAGAATCCAAAGTTCCAAACCCAAGTTACCCAACCAAATGGCAAGCAAATGCCAAAAACAATGAAAAAACATAAACAATGTTTAAAAAATAATGAAAACAAAAAAAAAAATTGGTTCCCATAGCCATACCAAGTTACCCATCCCAAATCAATGAAGAAATACAAACAATTCTTTAAAAACAATGAAAACAAAAAAAAAAATGGTGCCCATATGAAGTTTTTCAACAAAAAAAAATTAAAAACATAGAAAAACAATATTTTGAAATAATGAAAACAAAAAAAATTAACCTACATACCGTTTCTACGGTGAAAATGGCGATCTCCTCTTGAAATAGTGAGTCTAGCCACTTCGAATCGCCAAGAAACCCTCCAGCTCCTCTCTCCTAGCTCCTCTCCTCTTCCTCGCGCGCCTGCTGTCCGAATGAGCAATGAAAAATCTAATTTTTCATTATAAAAACGCGCTGCCTCCTACCTCGCGCTTTTTTCTGAAAAAAGTGCGCTTTTTTCATAAAAAAGTGGCAAAAAAAATACTGCGTTTTTTTCCCATAAAAAGCGCGTTTAAAACGGCAAGGGGAAATACGCGCGCGTTTTTGAAAAAAGCGCGTTTAAAACGCGCTTTTAACAACACTGGTTTCCAGCCATATCTTTGCAGAAGACAGTGCAAAATTTCTAGGGATTGCACAGTGCCTTTGGGGGTTGATTTTGGGAGGTCAAAATCGGGCCAGACCATTTCTAGGTTTTTGTGGGTTTTGGTCAAGGAGCTTGGGGTTAAATTTGCAGCATTTTCTGAGCATCGAAGGTGGAGTTTCTTGCAGTCCCTTTCGAGCCAGCAGTGTAGTTTTCTAGGCAGCGCAAAGCATTAGAGGAGCAGTCATTTCCAGCATTTGAGATCATTGTATTAGCACCTAGGTTCTGTCACACTTGCCATAGAGGCAAGCCCAGGTACATTCCTCCATATTATTGTACTTGCTCCATTGATTAATAAAATGGCTCAGTTGGTTCTTACTTCTGGAGTTTTTATTAGTATTTGTTGATTGTTTAAAATTTATGTGTTGTAAATCATTTTTGCTTTGCATATCACTATTTATTTTTGGAACATTACATGAATCCATCGGTTGTTTATTAGACGTTTCCTGTTGAATTTTGGTTCTTTTTGGTTGATGAAGGATCTCACCATTGCATCACATATCTTTATCAGATTTGATCCTTTCCTTTTCTTGTTTGTGAGATGAGATGAAAAGGAATCTTGGACAAGCTGAAAGAACTTAGTTACTATTGCATTGTATTTTGAAGGATGCTCCTATGCTTCAACCTCTTCAACGTCTGGCGTCTTCAGATTCTCAACATGATACCTTCTTTCTACTTCCCTGTATAACCTAACCATACCACTTGTTGTTGCAAGAATAGTAGCATATGATAACCAACTGAATACATCCTCCCAGATCAGCTACAAATTTTCTCGATAAAAGCATTCCCCATACATCAAGCACATCTATGATTGCAATGTCCATGGTGATTATTCAATATGGGTAATTAGCCAAAGCTACTTGCAAATCCTTCATTACACCCAACACTTCAATCTTCTTTTGTTAATTTTACGATAACAATGGTATGTTCTATGCTTAGAGCAATTTTACTTCAATTTTCTTTATTAGCCCAATATCATATCTAGTATAGTAATCACATCAAAACGATAGTAAAATGAAGATAGAACATAAACAATAATAGTAGAAGACAAGCCAACACAAGAGGGCACAAGATACGGCACTAGCCAGAGACAAACCCCAATGTGTGGAAACCCTTGATCAATTCTTCTTATAATTCTTCAAAAGTTTAGCACAAAGAGAAAGTACAATTTACAATATTCACTTGCCCAAACTGATCAGTCAAAATAGCAGAAACAGAAAGCCCTAACCAGAAAGTCAACGATGGTCAACAAAGCTGAAATTGACCTCAAAAATAGCTCGGTCAACCTTGGTCAACTCAGCCTCCAACAGCAACATAATGCAGCGCAAAACAGTCCGCAAATAACTAGTCAAATTTGGTCAGCAAAATTCAACGCAACAACTTGAATTAGGGCAGTGAACGCAGGGGTCAAACTAGCTCGGTTTTTGTGCCCAAAACAACGGCCTGCCCAAACAAAAGTCTCCCTCACAAAACCGAAGTCAAACAGGGTCAACACTAGTCAAAGTCAACGTCCTGAAATTTCGGTCAAATCTGGTCAATGCAGCAGCTAGAAAAGACAATCTTCCTTTCGCACGTGTGGAGAGAGAGAGGCCCAGAAATCCGTACCCAATCAAGATGAGAAAGAGAAATATGAATAAGATGAGATGCCAAAATGACGAGGATGCACCTTGTATTTATATGCAACGTTGAAGGCTGGAGGAGCCTAATTTGATGGCTGGTCGACCTTGACAATTTGTCCATAATCAAAATAGATTCATAAATCCATTTGATACTGTCAAAATGGGATGATCTTTAGATCAATCCTACACCTCTCGAAAATAGGAATCCAAGAAATATATCAACTGCCTCATAAGAGCTGTCCAAAGTGATGTTTGGCCCTAGTTGCCAAATTTAATACTCCCTCTCAACTAGGGAGAACATCACCTACCAAATTGTCTGACAATCTGTACCATCCCTGTCACTGCACTACTTTGCTCTATTCTGCTCTGCTCTGCTGAACCATGAAGAAAGAAGAAATGATCGAGAATGTATCATACCATTCTCCACTAACCCGAAGTCAGTCTCCAACAGAGAGTGTGTCATACCACTCTTAACTGATCCGTAGTCAGTTTCCATTGATCTCGGATCAATATCAACATCCTAGCATAGGGAGTACGATAGTACACGACGCATCCATCGGTAGTACTATGGTCCCTATCCTCATTTCCCTACTCATTGGCTAGATGAGAGGTACTTCCCATGAGTCTTGGACTGCATGGGTAGGATATGCTGGCAGGAGAAGGTGAACCATTCATCCTGCTCATATGTAATAAGGGAGGGTGAACCACTCAGCCTATGCATATGCCACCATGAGGTATCACAGGGGAAGGTGAACCATTCACCCTATACATAGCGCAACACTAGGGGAGGATTAGTCACCCTATGGTCGCTCATCGCTCCAAGAAGTACCCCAACCACCCCGGAGCTGTCAAAGCTTGCTATCCATCTCATACAAGACCCTCATAAGACGGTCTCTCCACGAATCCAAGTCGCTCACGAAAGGTTAAGAATTTGACCTTCCCGAGGGACTTCGTAAGAATATCGGCGACTTGCTCATCGGTCCCAATATGATGGAGCTGTATTGCTCCCCATTGTACCATATCCTGGATAAAGTGTTACTTGATATCAATATGCTTGGACTGATCATGAAACATAGGATTCTCAGAAAGATGAATCCCACTCTAGTTGTCACAGAAGATCACGGTGGTATCCAGCACATGTCCAAACAACTCACTAAAGAGCTTCCTTAACCAGACAGTTTCACAAGAGGTCAAACTAGCAGCAATGTTTTTAGCCTCAGCGGTGCTTAAAGCAATCGACTTTTTCTTCCTACTCATCCATGATATTGAAGCAGAACCTAGAGAGAAGCAACATCCCAAAGTGCTTTTGCGATCCACCACACTATCAACCCAGTCTGCATCAGAGTAACCATGGAGCCTCACATTCTCGGCAGTGTATCTTAGTCCATAAGTGATTGTGCCCCGAAGATATCTCAAGAGATACTTGGCAGCAATCCAATGTATATGATGAGGCTCGACCATAAACTGACTCAATGTGTTCACTACAAAACATATGTTCGGACGAGAGTTCACCAAGAACATCAGGGCCCCTATGAGTTGACGATACTTAGAAGGATTTCCCAAATCGAGCCCGACATCACTTCCGCATAACTTCTTGAAGTTAAGTTCTATTGGAGTAATCACGGACTTGCAGTCCACCATCCCAAATCTTTCAAGTAGCTTCACAACATATTTTCCTTGAGAAAGGAAAATCTCCCTTGGCTTTTGCCAAACCTCCAACCCTAGGAAGTAATGCATCAGTCCTAGGTCCTTCATATCAAATTCGGAAGCCAAATCTCTCTTACATTGATGAATAAGAGGGTCTGCACCTATCAGAAAGAGATCGTCCACATAGAGTACCAAGATGAGAGGTCTATCATTCTCAACCTTAAAGTAAAGGTTCGGATCAGCTTCACTTCTTGTAAATCCTAGCTTCATCAGATAGCTATCAATCCTCTCATACCAAGCCCGAGGTGCTTGCTTCAACCCATAGAGGTCTTCCTTCAACCTGCATACATGTGTCTGATGATCTTGAACTTCAAACCCCTTAGGTTGTTCCACATAGACTTTCTCCTTAAGTGAACCATGCAAGAAGGTAGTCTTGACATCCATTTGGTGTAGATTCCATCCTTGGGAGACAGCAAGAGCTATAATCGAACGGATGGTGGTGTAGCGAGCAACGGGTGCAAATATCTCATCATAATCTACACCTTCCTTTTGAGAAAAGCCACAAGCAACAAATCTGCACCATGCTTGATCTTGTAGAGCCATTTAGAGGTGATAACAGATTTGTCCTAGGGTCTAGGGACCACATCCCAAACATCATTCTTCATAATTGACTCATAGTCTTCGTTCATAGCATCCTTCCATACTTGTTGCTTCACAACTTCTTCGAATGAGCAAGGTTCAGACTGAATAATGGTGCTCATAGCAGTTAAGTACCCTTGGTACCTATTAGGCTTCTTGCTTTCACGAAATGTCCCCCTCGGTGCAACATGTCTCTTGGCATCTTTGAGAGTTTCCCTCAGCGATGAGGGTCTCCTTTTGAAGGAGGAGGGCTCATGAGGAGGAGGATCAATGGGATCCATCAGTTCTTCAACATCAGGCATTGGCTCATCCTGTGAATCTCCCTGATTTCCTGCATCTGCTTCTTTGTCCTTCCTTGCAATAGGAAGGTTGCTAATCTTCCTTAGGGCAGCATCCTCATCGAAGGTGACATCATGAGTCCTTCCTTGCAATAGGAAGGTTGCTAATCTTCCTTAGGGCAGGATCCTCATCGAAGGTGACATCATGACTCAACTCTACTTCTCTTTGACCAGGCATATAGATTCTATATGCCTTAGAAGTTTCATTGTAGCCCACAAAAGTTCCTTTCTTCCCAGATGCCTCCAATTTACTTCTCTTTTCTTTCGGCACATGGAAGTATACGAGACTACGAAAAAATCTAAAATGAGAAACATCAGGTTTCTTAACAGTGAAAACTTCTTCGGGAGTTTTGGAGTCCAACGCTTGATGAGGACATCGATTTTGAACGTGCACAACAGTGTTGGTAGCTTCTCCCCATAGGAACTTTGGAAGTCCTTGACCATGAAGCATGGCACGAGTGGCTTCTATAATGGAATGATTCTTCTTTTCAGCAACACCATTTTGCTCAAGAGTATATGCAATAGTAGTCTCCCTCTTAATGCCAACTTCCCTGCAATAGTCACTGAATTCATTTGACTCATACTTAGTTCCATTATCGGTCCTCAATATCTTGATCTTCTTCCCTGTTTGATTTTCCACAAAGGCTTTGAAGGCACGGAACCATGAGAATATTTCGTCCTTCTTCAAGAAATATATCCAAGTTTTGCGAGAGAAGGCATCCACAAAGACAACATAATATAAATATCCTCCTAATGATGTCACGGGAAACATACTAGATAGATCAAAATGAACCAATTGCTATATGTTTGTGGTCTTGCTATCACTTGAGGGGAATGGTCCCCTTGTATGTTTTCCCTCGGCACATCCCTGACATACACCTTCATGCTCTATTTTGAATTTGGGCATACCTATAACCATGTTCCTTGCATCGAGTAGAGCCTTATAGTGAAGATGAGCAAACCTCCAGTGCCATAGTTCGGATTGAAGAGATGTGTCACAAGACATGGCTCTTAGTGGACTTCCTCCAACTTGATATAAACTATCAACCCTGAATCCAAGAGTAAATTCTTTTTTGAAATTTCTTTTCCACACACGCTCCTTTCCATCGATGAATGCCACCTTGAATCCTTTGTCTTCCATCGCCGAGACAAACACTAGATTCTTCTTTAGATCAGGTACATATAGTACTTCTTGAAGATGAACAATGTTACCTTGATTCAATTGAAGGGTAACATTCCCAACTCCCTTCACGGGTTAGTTGGCATTGTCTCCAAGGATAATTTCCAAATTCGTATCCTTCTCTCTCAGATTTGAAAGAGCTTCCTTGCACCTGATGAAGTGCCTTGAGGCACCACTATCAATCAACCAATTTCCCAAAGTATCCAGAGGAGAGGCAGTAGAGAGGGCAGATATAATATAAAATTCCTTTTGCTTAGAATTTACAACATTAGACTCATCATACCTGGAGTTTCTTGTTCTTTTAGAAGCTCGATCATTTCCATGTTGAGTAGCAGAAGCATTCCTTTTCCCTTTGTTATTGAACCTACCATTCCTTTGATTGTTGTTGTTGCTGCCCCTGGAATGATTGTGATCATCATCATGAGATGTGTCCCTTCTATTTGGACACTCCTTGGCATAGTGACCAAACTTGTTGCAAACGAAGCATCTTCCCTTCCTTCCATTTTGAATCTCAGTCTTCCTTGACTTTGCTTCTTTGAACCTACATTGTTCTTCCTCTTGGCATGAGCGGAGAATGCGGTAGGATTATTCCTATTCAAAGGCATCTCCAATTCCATCATCCTTGTTTCTTCTTGAGAACATCTAGTCAACAATTCTTCAAAACTTGGAATTTTGTTGTTATTGACAATAGTAGTATTGAACACGTGCCATTCAGGGGGAAGACCTCCAAGGGCAATGAGAGTGAGTTCCCTGTCAGCAATAGCTTCACCAATTGAAAGAAGATCATTTTTTATCTTGGTAATCCTCATGAGGTAGGATTGAATATCCTCACCTTTTCCCTTCTTTGTATCCTTTAGCTTGTTCTTGAGGAAAAGAATTTGATTTGCATTGCTAAATTTGAACATGCCAACCAACCTGTCATATATCTCCTTTGATGTATTCAAATCGGAGATGTAAGCAACTAAGTGCTTATGAATAGAATCCTTGATGATCTTCTTGGCTTTGACTTCACCCTTCTTGTTCTTTGTCTTAGCAGAAGCCAATGCATTTGAAGCAAGGTCCGAAATCTTTCCCTGCACATAATCCATGACATCTTACTCTTCTAAAGTCAAATCAAGAGACATCTTCCATGCATGATAATCAGACTTATCATGAAGCTTACCATCAGACTTGAAGTAGGATGTGGAGGCCATTGAGACTTGTTCTTGATCAATGATTGCTCCTCTTAGTGATTGCTCTTCACTCTTGCTTGGGCTTTGTTTTCACCTCAGCTCTGATACCATGCTAATTTTAGGATAACAATGGTATGTTCTATGCTTAGAGCAATTTTACTTCAATTTTCTTTATTAGACCAATATCATATCCAGTATAGCAATCACATCAACATGATAGTAAAATGCAGATAGAACATAAACAATAACAGTAGAAGACAAGCCAACACAAGAGGACACAAGATATGGCACCAACCAGGGACAAACCCCAATGTGGGGAAACCCTTGATCAATTCCTCTCATAATTCTTCAAAAGTTCAGCAAAGAGAGAGTACAACTTAGAATATTCACTTGCCCAAACTGATTAGTCAAAACAGCGGAAACAGAAAGCCCTAACCAAAAAGTCAACGTTGGTCAACAGGGTTGAAATTGACCTCCAAAACAACTCAATCAACCTTGGTCAACTCGGCCTCCAACAGCAAGATAATGTAGCCCAAACAATTCGAAAATAACCAGTCAGATCTGGTCAACAAAATTCAACACAACAACCTGAATTAGGGTAGTCAACGCTAGTCAACGCAGGGGTCAAACTCCCTCAGTTTTTGTGCCCAAAATAGCAGTCTGCCCAAATAGAAGTCTCTCTCACAAAACCGAAGTCAAATCGGGTCAACATTGGTCAAAGTCAGCCTCCTGAAATTTCAGTCAAATCTGGTCAATGTAGCAACTAGAAAAGACAGTGTTCCTTTCACACGTGTGGAGATAGAGAGGCCCAGAAGTCGGTACCCAATCAAGATGAGAGAGAGAAAGATGAATGAGATGAGATGCCAAAATGAGGAGGAGGTGCCTTGTATTTATATGCAACGTTGAAGGCTGGAGGAGGCTAATTTGATGGCTGGTCGACCTTGACAATTTGTCCGTAATCAAAATAAATTCATAACTTTATTTGTACATGTCAGAATGGGATAATCTTTAGATCAATCCTACACCTCTTGGAAAGAGGAATCCAAGAAAAATATATGTTTCCTCATAAGAGTTGTCCAAAGTGATGTTTGGCCCTAGTTTCCAAATTTAACATCTTTGAATCCATAGAGAAAATATTATGATAAGGCCTATAAATCTTTACGTTCAATTGGTCCATGACCTTCTTAGTCATGACATTAGTTGAGGCCCTTGAATCTAGCATACAATTGTGAAGCAAGTGATAATTTACTTCAAAGGTCAGGAAGAAAGGATGATCTTCATTTGTCATATAACAATTTAAATCCTTTAACTTAATTTCTTCATTTTTATGGTGCACATCAATCAATGTGGAAAAAGTCGAAGTCGGGATTAAATCGGCAAGGGTCCAAAAGTTGAAAAAGTCGTTAAAGTGGGGAGTTTTTCGAAAAAGTCGGCAAAAAGTCAACAAAATTACAAAAATATTCCTTTTTTAAAAAATCCGGACTTTTTCAATAAAATCCCGATTTTTTCAATAAAATCCCGATTTTTTCAATAAAATCCCGATTTTTTCAAACAAAAAAAAAAATCATTAAAAAAATACCACGATTTTTTGGAAAAAGTCCCAATTTAATCCCGACTTTTTCGATTTAATCCCGACTTTTTCGACTGGGAAAAAATCGGCAAAAAATCGGCCGATTTAATCGTCCAGCCAAAAAAATCGAAAAATCGGGATTTAATCCCAATTTTTTCCCGACTTTTTCCACACTGACATCAATCTTATCCTGCTGAGATACGACTAAGGCCTTCAAAAATGTAGTGCTCTGAGACGGAATGTTTAGGAGCTCCAAGACTGGGACAAAGATTTTAGCATTGTTTATCCATGAGACCCAGTCAACCTTTAGCCCTGACTAATAAGTATTAGATGCAATTTGTTGCTTTTTTTATTCTGATCTTTACCTTACTTTTGATAAGTGTACCCTTTACTTCTAGCAATCTCTAAAATCTACTCTTGAGAGGGATTACCACCATATATCTGTATAACAGGATCCTTTTCATCACTGAAATTATTAATGGTAAAAGATGAAGGGATTATTTTCATGCAACAATTATCATTCTGAGAACCCTGGCTAATATTATTTATTTGTTCACTTGTTCCTTCATCCAAGATGCTTCTAGCGATGGCACACAAAATTTCTGTTGGGCCAAGAGGTAACTCCACAATGCGAATTGTGTTTTTGCATTAAGATTGCTCATGGATATATACATGGAGGAAAAGACTTTTGGGCTTCACCTCCCAACGTCTATTCATATTCCTAATCTTCTTATTTTCTATTTACATTATTTACATAAATTTCCTAATCCCAAAAATTAGGTGTCAACATTCCCCCCCTTAATATGAAGGGATGTTGGTGAGTCCAAACATCATTCAGAATCTTTCGAACTTTTCTCTTCCAAGCACTTTGGTGAAGATGTCTACAATCTGCTCATTTGTGGAACAATGGCGTAGATGGATTGCTTGGCCTCAACATGATGTTGAATCAGATGGCATTCTATATTGATGTGTTTCGTTCAATCATGGAACTTTGGGTTCTTGGCCAACTTTATTGCAGAAGTGTTGTCAATCATGAGTGGAGTTGAATGCACTTGTTTCATCTACAAATCTTCCAGAATTTTCTTGAGCCACACAATTTCCTTTGTTGCTTTAGCTGCTGCCACATATTCTGCATCAGTTGTGGAATCTATTGGAACTGATTGTTTGCGTGATCTCCAGGAGACAGCTCCTGATCCAAGACTCATAGCATAACCTGAAGTAGATACCCCAGTTTCTTTGTCTCCATCGAAGTTTGAATGAGAGTATCCAATAAAGCTGACGTCGCCCACCCGTGTATATTTGAGTCCAGAGTCTTGAGTTCCCTTCAAGTACTTTACACCTCTTTTTGCGGCAGACCAATGTCCCTCACAAGGCTTTTGCATAAACCTAGAGAGGATTCCAATAGCAAATGAAATGTTCGGTCTGATAGTAGTCAGGTAGTTGAGACTTCCTACAAGTTGTCTATACTTTATTACATCCTCAAATTCTTTTCCTTCAATGGATGTGAGCTTCAAGTTCTGTTTCATTACAGTGGTCAGAGGATTGCACTCACTCATGCCAAACTTGTTCAACAAATCTCCAATGTACTTCTTCTGAGGGAGGAATATAAACTTCAGATGTTGAGTTACTTCAATACCAAGATGGTAGTGAACATAGCCCAAGTGAGTCATTTCAGAACCTTTCCTCAATTCCTTCTTTATGGATGCAATGTAGCTCCCATTGTTCCCTGTCATCAAAAGATCATCTACATACACCACAAGATATACAATTGTTTTGCCAACTTTCTTGACAAACAAAGTTGCATCATCAAGATCATAACGTTTGAAGTTGAGTTTCAGAAGATACTTCGTCAACTTTTCGTACCAGACTCGCGGTGCTTGCTTGAGGCCATAAAAGGATTTTACAAGCTTGCATACTTTATGTTCTTGACCCTGTTGAAATTTCTAAGTATTACCCGTTAGAAATTTTATCTGTATTCTCTGGTTTTTCTCCTACTTGTTTAATTACTAACAAATTATTTACTTATATAAACACTGAAATAAACACAATACAGTCTCAACCATCTACAAAACAACAGCTAAAAGAAATCGACAAACACACAAGTGACACCATTATTTTTGGACAAACGTCCTCAGAAAAACCCAACTTGGGAAAACCAGTGCAGCAGTTCTAAGTTTTTATTATTATGCAGTTTTTCCTTGAGTACAACTAGGTGCCAAACTGGCTCACCCGACAGAGAAAAAATAACCCGGTAGTAGTACCTCTCTATTCGAAAGCAGATATTCAGAAAGTCTGCCCCACGAAACCCCTCTCCAGCACAATCTGAAGCTCAGCATTAGCCCTCCTGGCCTCTGCGTCAGCCCGATACCCTTTGTGTCAGCCCTATGAGGTTATGGGCAAACTCTATGGCCCTCTGTGTCACTCCTGCAGCCTCTGCATGGATGACGCGAGCCCGTTTGGCCTCTGCGCAGTCTCTTCTGTGTCTGCATGGCTCCCTTTTTCTCAACGTCTGCCTCTGCGCTGGACTTTCGGCACTATCTCTGCCTCTATGCCTCATACTCACTGCCCCTCGCTGCAACTCTGATCACTGATTTGATTTCTCTTAGCAAAGCCCGTCCTAGAAAATCGAATGACTAATCACTCGAGTGTGTTCTCCAACTGACCCTCATGCCTCATCTTATACTTTTCCTGTTGGTCCTTCAACGGCCGGGATTACATCTCTAATCAACAGTTAAGATTAGATTTGGCTTGAACAATGTCATTTAGAACCTTCTAACCTAGTTTTATATTAATACCCATTAATATTTTATTTTCCTAAGTTTAGACTTAGGAACTCCACTAAAAATATTAATTATTTTAATATCTCCTTAACCTGGTAGAATTTGCGCAAATCTTTTCTAGGTCTTGGAGATCTCATGTGCTTTAGCCTCTCCACCAATTTTCATGGCTAGAGCACATCCGATGCTACCCCAAATCAACAGACCGTTCACAACAAATCCTTCTAACTGGGACATAAAAACATTCTCTTTCAGATCTCCATTCAAGAAAGCAGTTTTTACATCCATTTAATGGACTTTCCAACCATTATGAGCTGCCAAGGCAAAGAGCGTCTGGATGGTAGCCCATTTTGTTGTGAGGGCAAAAGTCTCCTCATAATCGACCCCTTCTATGCAAAACCTTTTGCCACAATCCTGTCTTTGTGCTTGTTACGTGAGCCATCAGCTTTATACTTGTTCTTGTAGACCCACTATCAGCCAATTAGTTTGGTTCCCAATGGAGGATTAACCAACTTCCAAGTGTCATTCTTTATCAAGGCACCATACTTTTTCTGCATCGCTTCTTTCCATTCATCATGAGAAGAGGCTTCTTTGAAGGAAGTTGGTTCAAAATCTGTAGTCGAATTCAATTCACAATCACAAGAAAAATCCATATCAATAGGTGAATCAAAATCGTCTACATCACCTCCAATTTCCCTGGTTGAATTTCTTGTTCCAGTCTTTCCAACCTCATCAAGATGAACACTTTCAAGTGTCTTTGTTAGCCATTTTGGAGGACCTTAATGAGATGGCCCAGGCTGCTCAATTGACTGAGTTGGGACTAAGATTTAGTCTCTCAATTCTGTCAATCACATCACTCAAAGTATCATCTATGGTTGGAGCTTCATGTGGGGGAGAGAGTGCTTTAGAAGAAGATTCCACAGATTGATCCAGTATAGGAATCCCCCCTTCAAGATATGGAATTAGGTTATCAAATTCTTGAAACGACTTTGCATGTTAGGATCTATCCAAGCGATCGAGCTGCCGCTCAACAACATTGTCAGCATCGGAAGATTCAAGAAAGATCACATCTCTAGATACAACAAACTTCTTATTAACTTCATCATAGAGACGGTATGCTTTGGAGGTATTTGAATACCACAAGAAGATACACTTACAACTCCTTGCACCAAGTTTGTTTCTTTGATTCTTTGGTATCAAGGCATAACAGGTGGAACCAAAGACCCTGAGATGCTTTATCGAAGGAATGTGGTCATACCACATTTCATAAGGAGTCGTGTTTCTAATAGCATTAGATGGACACTTATTCTTTACATATGCAACACATAGCACTGCATTAGCCTAAAACATCAATTTTACATTCTTGAAAAAACATCATGGAACGTACCATATTTAAGATTATCCTATACATTCTTTTAGCTACTCCGTTCTGTTGGGGATTATAAGGCATGGTTGTTTGATGTTTGATCCCATGCTGGCGAAGATAGTTATCAAATCCATTTGAAGTGTATTCTTTTCCATTATCAGTACGAATACAACCAATATGAGATTGTGCATCATTTTCAATCCATGCATGAAAGTTCTTGAATGTTTGAAAAGCATCAGATTTGTTCTTTAATGAATAAACCCAACACATTCTGGTGTAGTCATCAATAAATATCATCATATATTTATTTCCATTTGTGGAAGAAACAGGCATTGGGCCACATAAGTATGAATGAATGAGTTCAAGTTTTCTATGTGCTCTGGAATGTGAATCATGAAAACACTGTTTGTTATGCTTTCCTAGAATACAAGCAACACATTGCTTAAATTTCCTAGGAATTGTAGGCAAACCAGTAACACCATTTTTATTCAACAAGCGAAGGTTGTCATAGTTCAAGTGTCCAAATCTAGCATGCATAAAAGACTTGATGGAAATGTACGTTCATCATAATGAGAACTGTATGAGAAGTTGTGTGCATAAGCAGAGGTACATTGCAGCTTCAGAAGTCTTTCTTCTTCTATCCTTGTCATGACAAGTGAGCGATCTGATGCTTTTCTGAATGGAGTGTCCTCGCTCGTAGATGTGGACCAAAGACAACAAGTTTCTCCTCAGCTCTAGGAGATATAAAACATCATGCAGAAGAAAGTCAGAAAGACCAGGCAATTTGAGCCTGATGGTGCAAAGCCCTAATGGCTTGAGTTATGATTTGTCTGCAAAATACACTGCTCCATCAACATTGTCAGTAAATTCTGCAAACAAATCTCTTCTAAACGTCATGTGGCAAGTTGCCCCTGAATCAAGCAAGCAATCATTTTTCCAAGAAGCAAGTGAAGCATTAAACAAGTCTTCAGTTACTCCAATATTACAATGTGCCACAACATAATGAGCGGATTCGGGTGCTTTACCTTTCTCTTTGTCATGGGTTTTACCTTTGGCTTCATTTCTTTCCTGCTCAATTTTGTCCCAAAGCAATTTACATGTGGATGCATCGTGTCCACCTCTATTGCAACGTATACAATGAAGATCAGACTTTTCCCCTTGGAAATGTTTGCCCCCCTGCCTCTAAAATTTATTCTTCCTCTTCCTCTTCGGCCACCTATTCCTCTAAAAGAATCTTGAACATGAGTCTTCTCTCTATGTGCAAGACACACAGCTTCTTCAAAAAACTGGGGAGCTGTCTTCTTCCCAAAAGCTTTCTCTCTCTCAGCAAACTTCTTCTCAAGGGAATCAAAGGTAATCTCTTTGAAGTTTCCACTTGCTTGCAATGACTCAAGATAGTTTGTATAAGTGGGATATAGTGCCTTAACATAAGCTATGAGAGGAATGTGTATTTGAACACCAATGATTTTGATATCATGAATAATAGATCTTATTTCTGATGCTAAAGAAAGAGGGTCATCATTTTTCAATTCAAGACTGAACAATTTAATCATCAATTGGACAACTTCAAGTTCAAAGTGTGAATCATAAATTTCCTTCAACTTTTGTAAGACTTCAAAGGCATTTGAAAATGGTGAAATATGGTGACTCACCTCTTCATTTACAGATGCTGTAATCAATGCATGGGCCTTGCTATTCTTGTTTTCCCAAATGGCGATCTCCTTATCTGAAGTGGGCTTTGCAGGTTCATCATCTCCTTCTCCTAAACAAACGTCTTTCCACAACTCATTGAAAATGAGAGCGTATTTTATCTTCCGCAACCATTCAAGATAGTTCAATTTCCCAAAGAGAACTACTCCAACAATACATATCAATGAATGCATTTAAATGTATACTGCAAAAAAATTGTACTTCTGGTGGGAAAAAATGCAGTTCTGGTGGCAAAAAATGCACTTCTAGTGTAAAAACAAATGCACTCTGATATATGGGACAGAGGTATTACTTGGGGCAGTTGTTATAAGGGGGAGGTTGTATGTGGGAAGGGTATTATATGGGGAAGGGTTTTATGGGGAGCAGTGTTATCGGAACATGCCGGTCCGACCGGTTTGGGGGAAAAACCGACCCTCAAACAGGAAAAGACCGGTTCAATACCGAATGGTAATGTCCCAATTGAAATAAATTTGGAACAACTCGAATTTTAACTCAAAAAATCTCCAGATAAAAATTCTATTCATAAATAGAAGATTGCCATGTAAAATAGAACATATAAAATGCATGCAATTCTATAACATGATAAGCAGAAATAATCTCAGTTTTATTATAATATATGAACTGGGGTTTTACATGTTAGAATAACAAAATAGTTGAGATAGCTGGCCTCAACAAATCGACAATAATGCCACAATGGGCCTCCCAAAACACACTAAAATCAAATAACTGCAACTTGTGAACCCTGAATGGAACCACCAAGGGAAGATGGGAGCTCGCCCAATCTCTCTAAATCACCCAAGGGCTTTCATCCTGGGGTTACCAATGGAGTAGAGAACCAGGTTCTCAACTTCTCATACAAGAAACAATATTCAATCCATGATGTCCTCCAATGGCCTCCTCCTCCTCTTTTATAGATCTGATGGACCCCTCTAGAATCTTCTATTCATTATTATTGTAATCATAGGGCACTTTTCCCTCTTTTATTTTAATTAAAATATTCCTTTTAATGCGGGAAAAGGGTAAATTGGCCACCACATCTCCTCAGGTCACTGAAACTCCCATCCAAAAGTCCCATTATGTAGATCTTCTCATTCTAGTTCCAACGAGCTATTATACTGATGTGTTCCATCAATTAATCTCCTTGAAATGCCACCTCGAGCATAATTAATTAAGTTATGCCAAATAATAATGTTGATTTTTGAAAGTTGTCGGAATGCAACAGAACAAAAGGCAAACTGTGTTGTTGGTGGAATATGCCAAGCGAATGCCATCAATTCCCATAAAAACTCCTCAAAACTCCATCGGAACCCCTGATGACATAAACCTACTCCTCTGACCTGGCCATCCCCTGTCCTGGAAATCCACCTTGGTTGTACTATGAAGAAGAATAAAAATGGGGACATGACAGTCCTCCTGCCCCAAGATTGCTTTCCCTCAAGCAATCCAAATCTGTGGACCAATCTGGTGGCCCAACGCGACTAAGACCCAATGCCTGGATCCCATACGAACCACTAGTCCACGTCACATCTCCAATCTATCGAAACATGAATGGATCCTCCAATACATGGATCCCATGTCCGTCTCTGACTCAACTTGCTGCGAGTAGATCCACCTAGATCCCAATGCCACCAAGAAGGAGCGTTAATGCTACATGGTTCCTGTTGTGTTGTAGCTTTGGCTGTGAATGCTACCCTACCAACTGTGTACCAGCTCATCACCTCTCTCCAATCCAAACCTTGGCATACCCCAAGGTCAGTCTCACCATACTAATGTTGCGCTGGGATACTGATGAGTGGCCAACCCACATTCTGTTGCCGACTGGAGCATGTAATATCCCCCACCTCCAAGGGCTCCTGCAGTACACTGCTCCTGACCAAGAATGATACTCCATCAATAGGATACCAACTCATGAGCTCTCGTCAATCTAAGTCATGGACTCCTGTGTAAGGAACAAGTCTACTACATTGATGCTGGTCCATGCTCAACTCATGCTGCCCTATCTGGTTGGTCAGCAATATCCATCGAGAAAGTCTTGCCTCTCCCTGTAATGGGTACAAGTAGCCAAATTATGCTACAAGCCCTGTCTATGTACTCTTGGAGAGGGTTGCTGCCTAAAAATGTTGCAACTTGACTAGCTGCCACTACACCTGTTTGCACCTCATCAATGGGTAGACCCAAAGATGGATGCACTGCCATCTCCCTCGCCTGATAGGAAACTCTGCGCCCTTCCAATCCACCAATCTCCTGCCAAACTGTCTTGTCATACTCCTGCATCTCCTGAGGACAAGAGTCAGCAAACATCGTCACCCTGCGAGTTGTCTGTACATCTGTCTGCTCCTCATCAATGACTAACCCCAAGGGTAGTTGCTCATCCTCCATCATCATGGGTTCAATATAAACCTCCAACTGGCTCTCCCAAAAAGGCTCATCATGCATACTGTGCGCCTCATCCTCCTCAGCTGACTCACACTCCATCATATGTTGCTCATGTTGACTCATCGTTGGTGACACTATCCTGAATGTCTCTCCTAGGACCCACGGACCGCTCATCATATAAATCTTGCCTGATGTTAATGACTCGCCATGACTCATGCTCCTCTGTGTGCTCTCTATGTTGAATCATCAGTCACTCATCTGCTCCCTGATCTCTTTCCCTCATGGGAACAGTCAGCTGCTCCTTGTACTCCTCTACCACACATGGATGCATATCTGGGCTACTGTCATCAACTCCATATGATTGCTCGTGCTCCTCTAAGATATCATCTTATGAACCCATGGGCTCATCCAACGAAGAGTCCTCATCCTGACAGACATAAAGAATATCTCCCTGCTCTACCGCTGCCATCTCCTCAGTGTCACTCAAGCATGAATGGTCAGGTCCCCAAGGTCCTTTGCAGATGAAGCAAAGTCCCTTTCTCCTCATCTCATTCTTGTTGCATGTGTCCCCAAACCTGAGTTGCTCCTCACAAGTCAACAGTCTCCTGAACAGCCCAATGTTCTTCTCAACCAACCTCTCAGCTAGACCATAAGCAACAGATAAGACCAACTGCTCCCTCCTCCAAACAGACAACAATCAAGACTGCAACTCTGGACAGATGGCCTCATGGCCTCTCATACATGATGATAAGATGGACTGCATGTATGCTATAACTGTGTCAAAATGATGTTTCCTAACGCTGAAGAAGCATTGGAACATCTACAGGATCAAACCATCGCACTCAAGATCAAACATGATTTCATAAGTCCTAGTCATAGCCATAACTCCTAAAATCTCAAGTTTCTTCCTAAAGGTAGGACCTGCACTATTGTCTAAGTCCTAAAAAGTATCCACTATCACCTTGAAAACTCTCCTCAGAACATCATCATTGTAAGGAGCTCTAGGGGAGGTTAGTCTCATGATGTGACTGAGACAAGATGCAACTGGAATTTTAACCCCTTCACAAGCTTCCCCCAAGAACTTGGGTTGTATGAGATCAAGCATAGCTAATTTTAGCGCCCAAATCAGTTTTCTCCCTTCTAACTGGTTCACTTCAGCAAGGAGTACATCTAGTTCATCCAGTTTGAAAAGAACTTTCCATGTGACCCTCATGTGCTTTAAGTCTGTCCCTAGTGCAAGGATTTTTTGTCCTATTTCCTAGTCCTTCTGCACATCCTTTGATTGTTCTCTCTAAAGAATGGCATAGACCCCCTTTGAGAAGGGTCTTGTTTGTTGCTGCTGGTTTATTAAGAGAGACTATAAAAGTTTGATCCATGTTTTAGTTCAACGAGGAACGTCAAGTGCATCAGTCTGCTTTTATCTAATTATGACTGACCAATACATGAACTTCTCACATTTTACTAGTGGCATACTTGGCATAACAACTCAACAATCAAGCACTCAACTACTTAACAAATTCTGGCACACCCACTTTTCCCTTTAGTCTGTTTAGACAATGATCTAGGGTTACGCAGTATGTGACTTGATACACAACATATAAGGCAAAAGACCAATACTAACAACAAAGGTAAGTAATTCCAACTCACACCCTAGCTCACGAACTCCATACAATAGTGACTAAACAATTTACAAAACCCTCTCAATAATGTCATACAGTACCCAACTTGGTTTATGTTCAGGTTCAGCGTCATATTCTTATAAGTGGTTGTATAAGGAGTGTTGAGGGTAACTTTCTGAGTTTTTATCCTCAATAACATACACAGTGAACTTAAATGCTAGATAAAACTCAATATAACCTGAATGTTATAACACTCATCAAATAGCAAGACCCATACCTGCTTGCATGAATGGTTCCAGCGAGCAATGAGAGCTCAATTGAGAAATACTGGTGAGTAGATTGTATATGGAAGCCACCACTCTTTAGGATTTAAGGCATCAGCAAAATATTATGCCCTATACTTGTGAATAACTCAATCACTGCTGGAAAGAAAAATGCAGTCCCTCTGATTGTCTAATCGGAATGCTCTTCAAGTTTTCTTGACGTTTACGTGCATACAAAAATGCAACAGCATAGTATATATGGCATACACCATACCCTTGACATTCTCAGCATTAAATGGCTTGGCAAGCATATAATCATTCTGCACACCCGATGGTATCTACAAGACCTGACATTTCACATGCAGTTGGAGTTGTCAGCAGGTTCATGGCAAATCCAAGTGAAGAACATTGGTGAGCAGTGAAATGGGTGCTTCGATATTTAAGAGGCACAAGACCATTGCATCATCTTTAATGGTAGTGAAGGATCAGTCTGCGGATATGTAGATGTTGATTATGCAGGTGATTTGGACAAAAGAATATCTACTACAGGTTATGTCTTTACTCTTGCAGGTGGAGCAATTAGTTGGACATCAAAGCTTCGAGAAACAATTGCATTGTCCACTACCGAAGTAGAGTATATAGCTGCTTCAGATGCCAGTAAAGAAGCAATTTGGTTAAAAGGTCTACTTGATGAGGTTGGAAAGATGCAGAAGAAAGTGAATATACTTTGTGACAGTCAGAGTGTTATTCACTTGGTTACAAATCCTGCTTATCATAGCAGAACCAAGCACATTGATGTAAGGTATCATTTTCTGAGACATGTGATCGATGGTGGAAAGTAGCTCTTCAAAAGGTCCATACACGGGAGAATTGTGCAGACATATTCACAAATCCAGTTATAGTAGAGAAACTGCGATGGTGTTTAGCTTCTCTTGGCTTGCAGAATAGATGATGAATGGGCATGGGCAAAGGATTAGGAAAATTGTTGTCAAGGTAGAGTTTGTTGGTAATTGACAATTAGTAATGTAAATTTGGGTAAATTGTATTAGTTATTGACAAGTTAGTTTCATACCGAATCAGCAGTTATGTCACTGAAGAGGCTCATATAAAACTGATAAATGCCTGAACTATTGTAAGGAGAATCATTTATTGATTGAATAGAAATTTCAATCCCTTGCCCGGTGGATGTTTCCTTGACACCCTGTCAGGGTTTTACCACGTAAATCTTGAGTTTTTACTTGTGTGGTTGTATTCAATTTCTTTTCCTTTCTTGTTTGATAACCTCCTGTAACTACAAGCTGTTGAAACAGTCTGCATCAAGCTCGACCCTGGTTAAATCTGATGTTTTTTAAGATATACAGACTCAGGTTTTTTTGACTTCCGTATTTAAAACTGTTTGTACTGACCAGACTTCTCTGTTTTAAAAGGCCGTAGACCGTAGTTTACTTGTGATACATTTTAGAGTTTTTGGGCATATTAAATTTGCCCAGAATTTGGTAAGCAATTTGAGTTATGAAATTTCCATAATTTGAGTTATGAAAGATCGATTTGAAAAAAAATGTTTCACATAATTCCTGCCAACAACTCCAAAACATCCAATAGTTAGACAACGCCAACGCCTTTGCCGAATTCTCTTTCGAACTTCTCTCTGCTGTACATTTGACGCATGTATTTGTGACAGGTTTTCGGTTAATATAAATATCCTCCAAGTTATTGTTAAAAATAGTAACAATACAAGCATATATCGTCATCATCTGCCTTTAGTATTAGCAATAGCAAGATATCTGCCTTTAGTATTAGCAATACCAAGATGTTAAGAAGAAACAGTGCGAAATAAATGAACAGGAGAAAGTCGGAGGTGGTCCGCACCCGCAGTTGCATAGGAGGATACCTTTCACAATATCCTCAAACAAGGTCGGAGACCGAAAAAGCCTACCAAAACCTTTAGCCTTAGCTTCCGGATGCAGCGCATGGAACTCACTAATTGCCGACTCCTCCCTTTCCGATAACCTCAACATACGACTCACTTGAGCCTGCCCAAAACACAGCACACCATAGTGACCACTGTTTTGCAAATACCAAATAGTAAACTATTTGAATTTCACCAGACCCAAATATGTCTGCAGAATGAATAATTCATTATTAATTACCAATAAGTATTGTTCATCTTCATTAGTAAGAGTTTCCAGTCCAAGTAACCTAATCCTGATCAGAAGATTAAGAGAAGAGTTCAATTTGTCCTGCGAAATACACGCCATGACTGATCTCTCATCTGGTAATCTCAAGGGTCTCTGAAGAGTGCAAGTGGAAGGAATCCAGAGGTTGGGTGCCATCATGAAGAAGCCGTAGCTGCAAACAGCTTTCTCTAAGTCAAATGTATCTTTCACAGGCAGAGTAAGTCTGCATTCAGAGCACCCTCCTTCACTACCGTTATCAGTAGCCATTCGTCCAACTCGCGCCCTCTCGATTTGCCACAGCCCCGCCGTTAGGGTGACTCCCCGGGTTAAAAAATAAGTTATGAAAGCTAACGAGTGCAGACGGAGCTTTAAAAATAAAATATAGTTTTGTTTTTAACAGGAAATGTATGAACGTGGGTGTAAAACCACGAAATGTAAGAACAGGAATGTAAAAACCACGAAGAAAACACGTACAAAAGGAAGAGTAGAGGAAAAACCACGACGAAAACATATAGAAAAAGAGTGGAGGGACCCCGATGAAACTACTCACGTTTGAAATCGTAAAATTATTTTTGTACGTGGGGAAGTATAAACGTGAATGTAAAACGAGGAAAGAAATAGGTACAACTAGATGGATATATCTATGCCATTTTTGAAGCTATAATATTTAGTTTTTAAGATGTATTTTTAAAGTGAAAATATTTTGTTTATGATTGAGTGTTTTGTTAAGTAAAGCTTCAATTTCTAGTTAAATTCTATACTAGGATTAGGTGATATATTAGACATGTTGAATATGTAGTCTTCTCAAGTTTAGAAAATATATATATATATATATATATATATATATAATATTTCATTGATATTCTAATTATAGAATAAAAAAAAACAAAATAAAAATTATCATTTATACAAAATTTTAATTTATTTCCAATGTTAATATTTCTTTTAATTTTAATTATTATTTTTACTATAAAATCTTTTCCCAATTTTAAAAAAAATTGTTGTCATCATTGAACACACTCCCTCTTAAAAAAAACAAACAATAGTAACCAATATCTCTTTATTTGAAAAAGATTGAATCATAAATAATAACATAGATTTGTTGTCACCGCTCAACACTCTCTCTTAAAAAAACAAAACAAATATATATATAAACAATAGTATTCAATATGTCTTTATTTGAAAAAAAAGATTGAATCATAAATAATAACATGACGCAAGGTAAAATAATTGTTGTGACTTAAGCTATTGTAATCGTTCTAAAGAACTTGAAAAATTAAGTGATCAAATCCAAAACTTGCTCATTCATTTATATAGGAGATAATATATATGTATAAAGTGCAAGAGATGAGATCGATTTTAGTTAAGTAGTTGCAAAATAACCAACTAGACAACAAAATTTATTCATTCATAAATATCAACCATTAGTCATTGATGGTGGTGTAAATCTAATCAACTTTGATCACTATAAATCGTGGGCATGTGGATCAATTGAAATATAAGATTCTACTATTGTGGCCAACAAATCTAGATACGGGATTCCACGATTAAATGCATGTTGATATATCAAAGATGTCATGCATATAAAAAATTGAATGTAGGATCAATGGCGCTACAAAAAATTAAGTACAAAGCACTGACATGAGTAACTGTGACAAGATCTAGGAGTCGGTAACATGACAAGAATGTGACAAAACCTAAGGGTTCGCCTTTCTCTATTGCACTAAAGGCTAACAAGTTCATATCACGTACCAACATTAAGGTATAATTCAATAGTAGCCCCCACATTGCAAGGAAGTAATGGTTTCAATCCCCACTGTGTTACAGGTAGAAGTGTTAGTCCCCGTTATAGTAGAATTGGATGCTAAAAAAAAAAAATTAGAGCATTGTCTACCAAGTGGACATAGTTTTTGTCACACTTGCTTAAGCATGAAATAGTTGGCTTATGTAAGAAATTGACTTGTCTTGGCAATGCAAGAGAGTTTTGTAGCCTTATTGCATGTGTAGTGTATCCTCTTAATAGTGGATTGGTCAAACAAAGCCCATTTGTTGATTCTAGATCAGTTTATATTTGACGATTTGGTTGTGTTGTGTTTCACTAGAGTATAAAAGGATTATGAGGTCATAAAAGCTCCACGTTTAAAAATGGGTGTATGTTGAGTTATGAAGACAACAAGATTGAACACATTATGCTACTTAATGATAGTGTATGGACATTATCTGGAGTGGCTCAAGCTTACAATGAGAACCCTTGTATCTTGCAAATATGAATATAGACTATGTCCTTAATTTCAAAGTTGTGCATGACAAGATGCTTATCATATAGTTGCTTCTTTCTCATGGAGATGTGTCACAAAATCTCATGGACTAGTCTCTAAATATCATGAACTTGCTTAATAAAAGTAGTCACTTTGTCAACATCTTTATGTGTGGATACAAAAATGTCTACTATAGGAGGACTTAGATAAGAAATGTCTATACGCATTGCAGGTTAAGACCCAAAACAAACCTTTGATGGATTTGTTTGTGTCGCATTATGATGAGCGTACTTGTAGTCATATTGGTCGAATGTAAGGTTTATAAGTTGCTAGTAGATCTACAAGATTACATGAACACTGATTAGTTTTCAAATTCCCAACAAACAGAAAGGCCATAGGAATTTTATATTGATAGTGAAGAGGGATTCCTTACAAAACACTAGAGAAAGTTTCTATCATCTAGAAGTAGAGGCATTCTCTTTTGTGGCTCGGGGAGTGTAATGAAGGGTTTATTAATGGATGGGACAATTATGGTCATTGGTGATGGTTGTCAATTAAATCATTAGTGAAAGGAACAAAGAGGTGTAGTTAATTAAATTTTGGCATTACTTAGCTAAAACAAAATCTATTTAATTTTTGCTTTATCTCCAAATGTAGAATAATCATCCTTTAATGTCAAGGATCATGCTCTAATGTCATGACTCATATATGCCTTTTCTCCCCCCTTAGTATGGTTTTCTAACCAAAGTAGCAAAAAATATCGAGGGGTGCAACTACACAAATTACTTCATTGTTCCAAAGGATATATACTATAAAATGAAAAGTACTTGATGTGTTACACATTTTTATTTCCTTGATTAGTGGCGTCCAAAGCTATAGATTTGGAGATGGAGGTAGGTTGTTAATTCAAGTCAATGTAAAACAGCTATATAAAAGATGAAATAGGGAAGCTATTAATGTGCCACATTTCATTATGGAACAATATTTTTTTCTCTTCTTCCAATTCAATTTTGCTTAATGAGGGAGTCATGTTTATATGTTGGGAGTATAACAATGTTGGAGGATTCAAATGCATGGGTGGTAATGCACTTACCCTTATTGAGATCTTATGAAAGGGATTGTGTGACTTGCACTAAAAGAACCTTGTGCAAATGCAATTTTATCTTGTCATGGTTGTACTTCATGTGAGTGTCACATCACTTACCCATGTCACACTTGTTTGCTTCTATTTAGCCTACTTATCATGATTAGTGACTTGCATTGTCAATAATCACGACCAAAAGCTTTGCATGTTCTCCTTTATATAAACTTAATGAAAATAACTTTATTAGCTCGATGGAAACCAATAAATTTGTGTGTGGTGCAGTTGTGTATTCGGTGATTTTTAGTAAAATACATTTCAATGAGTAGAATTGATATGTGAATACCATGGATATCCCGCTAGAATAATTTGTCACAATACATATAGTAAAATACTAAAATACTTACTTTGATGGTTAATTTCCTTTAGATCTCAGATTCTTTAATTATTAGTTTCATACTTAGATGTATGAATTAATTGAAATGTGAAAAATTGTTAAGCAACCAACGCACAAAACAGAATAAAAAATAGGCCAACGACTTAAAAATTATACTCTTCAAGGGGGGAACCTCTTTTACTTACATAAATGAATAATTCTTGGATGATACAAATGATAAAACCTCCTTGGTATATATAGGAGCCTAAGGGATCACAATATAATCAGATTCTACATAACAATAATAATGTAAGGGCACAACAACAACAATAGTGGGCTTTTATGGGGCACAACAATAACAATATATGGGATACATGGGCACAATAATAACAATAGGGGCTACACTTAAATAACAATAAGGGGGATACACTAGTATTATAAGGACCTATCATTCCCCTCTCCTTCAGAAAAAGTGTTGTCCTCAACGCTTGAGTAGTTTTGGATCCTTCGATATAAAATCTTCATCTTCCCACGTGGAATTTTCAGCGAGTAAGTTCTTCCACTTAATGTGGATGATATCTATAAAGTGCCATAAATGGGGCCATTTTTGTCACAGTATATAAGGAAGTGTTATACCACCATTCATCTAGAGGTAACCACTTGACCCATTGTGTTTGTTTATCAAATACAAAGCAACGAAGATATCCTTCAAAACATTTGTTCACTAACTCAGTTTTCCAATCAGATCAAGGATGATAAGATGAGTTATGAGCTAATTGAGTACCAAGACAAGAAAATAATTCCGTCCAAAAATTTCCAATGAAAACAAGACCTCTGTCACTTACAACAATTTTACGTTTCCATGTAGCTTTTGAATTGTTTCCATAAATGCAGTACCAATTGTATTGGCTTTAAAAGGATAAGCTAATGGGCAAAAGTGTGCATACTTGATAAGTCTATCAACCACCACTACGGTGACACTCTTTTCTTCAGATTTGGGTAAATCCTATGATAAAATCCATTGAGACCTCCTCCCAACGCTGACTTTGAATCGCTAAAGGTTGTAATTAACCCGAGGTCTTAATTGTCTAACCTTCATTTTTTTGCTAACCCAAACATTCTGACACAAACTTCTGAATATCAGGTTTAAGGCCATAAAAAATATTCCTTCTTGACCCTGTGGTAAGTTTTGAAAATCCTGGGTGCCTTCCTAAGGGGGAGGTGTGTAATTCCAAAAGAATATTTCGTTTCAGTTGGGAATTCTTACAATGATATAAGTGATATTTGTACCATAATGAATCATTTTTTTGGCTAAATGTATCAGATGTACTAGGATCTTGCTATAAATTTTGAATGAGTGTCCACACCTCTTCATCATTCTTCCATTCATCCCTTGCTTCGGTTATCCAACCAGGTTAGATAATGGAAATGGCACAAAGTAGTGCTTCCTCATCCTTATCCTTTCTTGAGAGTGCATATGCAACAACATTTTGCTTCCCTTTTTTGTTGATGATTCCAAATTCACAACCCAACATCTTTGTGATCCATTTTTGCTGCTCTTATCAAGATTATCTTTGTTCCAGAAAGTATTAAAGATTATCATGATGTGTTTTTACTTTGAAGTATCTTCCCATTAGGTAAGGTCGCCATTGCTTTAGTGCATGTAGTATTGTCAACATTTCATTCTCATAAATAGGTTTGTGTAAATACTTTCCTTTGATTGGATGAATTTCAAAAGCAATGGGTCTTCCTTCTTGATTAAAGTAGCACCAATTCCATTTCCTAAGACATCAATTCCACAATAAAGGTTTTTGTGAAGTTTGGCATAGCTAAGTTCAGTGCTTGGCACATCGCCTCCTCAAGATGTTCAAAGGCCTTAGTTGCTTATGGAGTCCAAGAAATGCATCTTTCTTCAGTAATGTTCTTAGAGATGTTGTTATTCTCCCATAATTCTTAACAAACTTGCGATAATACCCTATCAACTCGAGAAATCCTTGAAGATGCTTTATGGTTGTGGAGATTTTCCATTCCTTAAAGGATTTAATTTTGTTAGGGTCTACTTAACACCCTCATGAGACACAATATGACCCAAATATTTCACCTCCTATACTCCAAAAAAACATATACAATATGACCCAAATATTCCACCTCCTATACTCCAAAAAAACATTTGGAGGTTTTAGCATATAATTGTTTCTCCTCCAATAGTTTGAGAACCCTGTCAACATGTTGAATATGATCCCTCCAAGACTTGTTGTAGATTATTATTATCATCAAAAAATACTAACACAAAATTTCTAAGGAATGGTTTGAAAATGGAATTCATCAAACCTTGAAATGTGGAAGGTGCATTAGTAAGGCCAAAAGGCATGACCAAAAATTCATAATGACCCTTATGAGTTCTGAATGTTGTTTTTGGAATGTCTTTAGTCTTCATTCTAATTTGATGACATCCTGAATGAAGATCCAACTTGGTGAAGTAAATTTCTCCATGTAATTCATCAATAATAGTAATGAGAAATTTATATTTAATAGTGAACTTGTTGAGCTCCCTATAATTGAGACACATATGCCATGATTTGTCCTTCTTGTGCACAAATACTACAGGAGCAGAGAAATAACTTTGACAAGGTTGAATTATATCAGCATGTATCATTTTTGCAACCATACGTTCAATTTCACAATTTTGGGCATAATAATATCTGCAAGGCATGATGTTTAGAGGTGTTGAATATATAGTCTTCTCAAGCTTAAAAAAAAAAGTGATAATATTTCATTGATATTCTAATTATAGAATTTAAAAAAAAAAACAACAAAAAATTATCATTTAAACCAAAATTTTAATTTATTTTTCATTTCTAATTATTTTTTAACTTCTTTAATATTATTTTACTTTAAAGATCTTCCTAATTAAAAATAAATTTTGTTGTCAACCACTCAACACACACTCTCTTTAAAAAAAACAATAGTACTATATATAATATATATATCTCAAACAATAGTATTCAATATCTTCTTATTTTGAAAAAGGGTTGAATCTAAATAATAACATACATTGTTGTCACCCACCACAACACTCTTCTCTTCTTAAAAAAATAAAACAAATATATATATATATATATAAACAATAGTATTCAATATGTCTTTATTTGAAAAAGATTGAATCATAAATAATAACATGATGCAATGTAAAATAATTTTTGTGACTTAAGCTATTGTAATCGTTCTAAATAACTTGAAAAATTAAGTGATTAAATCCAAAACTTGCTCATTCATTTATATAGGAGATACTATATATGTATAAAGTGCAAGAGACAAGATCGATTTTAGTTAAGTAGATGCAAAATAACCAACTAGACAACAAAATTTATTCAATCATACATATCAAGCTTTTGTCATTGAAGGTGGTGTAAATCTAGTCAACTTTGATCACTATAAACCGTGGGCATGTGGATCAATTGAAATATAAGGTTCTACTACTATGGCCAACAAATGTAGATATGGGATTCCATGATTAAATGCATGTTGATATATCAAAGGTGCCATGCATATAAAAAATTGAATGTAGGATCAATGGCGCTACAAAAATCAAGTACAAAGCACTAACATGAGTAATTGTGACAAGATATAGGAGTTGGTAACATGAAAGGAATGTGACAAAACCTAAGGGTTCGCCTTTCTCTATTGCATTAAAGGCTAACAAGTTCATATCGCATACCAACACTAAGGTATAATTCAATAGTAGCCCCCACATCGCAAGTAAGTAATGGTCTCAATCCCCATAGTGTTAGAGGTAGAGTGTTAGTCCCCGTTATAGTAGAATGGGATGCTAAAAAAAAATAGAGCATTGTTTACCAAGTGGAGATAGTTTTTGTCACACTTGCTTAAACATGAAATACTTGGCTTGTGTAAGAAATTGGCTTGTCTTGGCAATGCAAGGGAGTTTAGTAGCCTTATTGCATGTGTAGTGTATCCTCTTATTAGTGGCTCGGTCAAACAAAGCTCATTCGTTGATTCTAGATCAGTTTATATTTGACAGTTTGGTTGTGTTGTGTTTCACTAGAGTATAACAGGATTATGAGGTCATAAAAGCTCCACGTTTAAAAATTGGTGTATGTTGAGTTATGAAGACAAAACAAGATTGAACACATTATACTACTTAATGATATTGTATGGACATTATCTCTAGTGGTCTTCAAATGAGAACCCTTGTATCTTGCAAAAATGAATATAGACTATGCCCCTAATTTCAAAGTTGTGCATGACAGTATGCTTATCATATATTTGCTTCTTTCTCATAGAGATGTGTCACAAAATCTCATGGACTAGTCTCTAAATATCATGAACTTGCTTAATAAGAGTAGTCACTTTGTCAACCTCTTTATGTGTGGATACAAAAATGTCCATTATAAGAGGACTTAGATAAGCAATGTCCATATGCGTTGCAGGTCGAAAGCCTAAAAAAACCTCAGATGGGATTTTTTTGTGTCACATTATGATGAGCATACTTGTAGTCATATTGCTCGCATGTATGGTTTCTAAGTTGCTAGTAGATCTAAAAGATAACATGGACATTGATAAGTTTTCAACTTCCCAACAAAGGGAAAAGCCATGGGAATTTTATATTGACAGTGAAGAGGGATTCCTTATAGGACACTAGAGAATGTTTTTATCATCTAGAAGTAGAGGTATTCCCTTTTGTGGCTCGGGGGGGGTATCGAAGGGTTTATTAGTGGATGGGACAATTGTGATCATTGGTGATGGTTGTCAATGGAATCATTAGTGAAAGGAATAGAGGGGTGTAGTTAATTAAATTTTGGCATTAATTAGCTAAAACCAAATCTATTTAATTTTTGTTTTTATCTCCAAAAGTAGAATTTTCATCCTTTAATGGCAAGGATCATGCTCTAATGTCATGACTCATAAATGCCTTTTCTCCCCCATTAGTATGGTCTTCTTACCAAGTAACAAAAAATATTGAGGGGTGCAACTACACAAATTACTTCATCGTTCCAAAGGATATATACTATAAAATGAAGAGTACTTGGTGGTGACACATTTTTATTTCCTTGATTAGTGGCATCCAAAGCTATAGATTTGGAGATGGAGGTAGGTTGTTATCTCAATTCAATGTGAAACAACTATAGAAATCATATTTTTTACTTCCATTGTTGACGATGAAATGGGGAAGCTATTAATGTGCCACATTTTCTTATGGAACAATGTTTTTTTCTCTTCTTCCAGTTCAATTTTGCTTAATGAGGGAGTCATGTTTATATGTTGTGAGTATATCAATGTTGGAGGATTCAAGTCCATGGGTGGTAATGCACTTACCCTACCCTTATTGAGATGTTGTGAAAGGATTGTGTGACTTTCACTAAAAGAACCTTGTGCAAATGAAATTTTATCTTGTCATGGTTGTACTTCATGTGAGTGTCACATCACTTATGCTTGTCACACTCGTTTGCTTCTATTTAGTCTACTTATCATTATTAGTGAACTTGCATTGTCAATAATCATGACCAAAATCTTTGCATGTTCTTCTTTATATAAACTTAATGAAAATCACTTTATTAGCTAGATGACAACCAATAAATATGTGTGTGATGCAGTTGTGTATTGGGTGATTTTTAGTAAAATACATTTTAGTGAGTAGAATTGATATGTGAATACCATGGATATCCCGCTAGAACAATTTCTCACAATACATATGATAAAATACTAAAACATTTACTTTAATGGTTAACTTCCTTTAGATCTTAGATTCTTTAATTATTAGTTTCATGCTTAGATGTATTAATTAATTGAAATGTGAAGAATTGTTATGCAACTAGATCACAAAACAGAATAAAAAACAGACCAACGACTTAAAAATTATCCTCTTCAAGGGAGAAACCTCTTTTACTTGCATAAATGAATAATTCTTGGATGGTACAAATGATAAGACGTCCTTGGTATATATAGGAGTATAAGGTGTCACAATATAATCAAAGTCTACATAACAATAATAATGTAAGGGCACAACAATAACAATAGTGGGCTTTTATGGGGCACAATAATAACAATATGGGGGATACATGGGCACAATAATAACAATAGGGTTTACACTTAAATAACAATAAGTGGGATACAATAGTATAATAAGGACCTAAAATTCCCCTCTCCTTCAAAAAAGTGTTGTCCTGAATGCTTGAGTAGTTCTAGATCCTTCAATATAAAATTCTCATCCTCCCATGTGGAATCTTCAGCGGGTAAGTTTTTCCACTTAATGAGATACTCTGAAATTAATCGATTCCATAGTTGTCAAGTTCTTGTTTCTGTGACTGCTTAAGGGTCAAATATGATTTTTCCTTCTTCATCAAGTTTTGGAAACATTGTTTGAATTAGGAGCTTGTCACCAATAAACTTCTTTAAGCATGAAACATGAAAAACTAGGTGTACTTGGGAAGATGCAGACAAATCCAATTTGTAATCCATAGTACAAATATTTTGCAACACCTTGTAAGTACCATAGTACTTGGGTGATAATTTATTATCCTTCTTATCATTCTTGAGGGACATTTGTTTGTATTGTTGTAGCCTTAAAAATACCTAGTCACCTACATTAAAAATTCTTTTACTGTGATTCTAATATGCTTGTTGTTCCATTCGATTATGCACTAGAGTGAGGTTATTCTTTAAGAGTTGGAGAAGTTGTTGTTGATTCTCGATGTGATCTTCCACTGCTTGAACCTTTGAATTTTCTCCTAAAGATAATGTGATGAATGGTGGACGATATCTTTAAAGTGCCATAAATGGGGTCATTTTTGTCGCAGTATGGAAGGAAGTGTTAAACCACCATTCAGCTAGAGGTAACCACTTGACCGATTGTGATTGTTTATCAAATACAAAGCAACAAAGATATTCTTCCAAACATTTATTCACTATCTCAGTTTTCTGGCCAGATTGAGGATGATAAGATGAGCCATGAGCTAATTGAGTACTAAGACAAGAACATAATTTTGTCCAAAAATTTCCAATGAAAACGGGCTCTCTGTCACTTAAAATAATCTTTGGGTTTCCGTGTAGCTTTTGAATTGTTTCCATAAATGCAGTAGCAACTGTACTGGTTTTAAAATGATAAACTAATGTGCAAAAGTGTGCATACTTAATAAGTCTACCAACTACCACCATGAAGACACTCTTTTCTTCAGACTTGGGTAATCCTGTGATAAAATCCATTGAGACCTCCTCCCAACGCAGACTTTGAATGACTAAAGGTTGTAATAAACTTGGGGTCTTAATTGTCTCAACTTTATTTTGTTGGAAACCCGAACATTCTAACACAAACCTTTGAATATCATATTTAAAGCCATCCCAAAAAAATCGCTTCTTGACCCTATGGTAAGTTTTTCAAAACCCTGAGTGCCCTCCTAGGGGGGAGGTGTGCAATTCCAAAATAACTTTTGTTTGAGTTGGGAATTCTTACAAATATATAAGTGATCTTTGTACCAAAATGAATCATTTTTCCAACTAAATGTATGAGATGTACTAGGATATTTCTATAAATTTTGAATGAGTGTCCATACCTCTTCATCATTCTTCCATTCATCCCTTTCTTCGGTTATCTAATCAGGCTAAATAATAGAAATGGCATAATGTAGCGCTTCCATGTCCTCATCCTTTCTTGAGAGTGCATATGCAACAACATTTTGCTTCCCTTTTTTGTTGACGATTTCAACGTCATAACCCAACATCTTTGTGACCCATTTTTGCTACTCTTATCAAGATAATCTTTGTTTCAAAAAGTATTAAAGACTACCATGATCTGTTTTTACCTTGAAGTATCTTCCCATTAGGTAAGGTCGTCATTTCTTTAGTGCATGTAGTATTGTCAACATTTCATTCTCATAAATAGGTTTGTGTAAATACTTTCCTTTGATTGGATGACTTTCAAAAGCAATGGGTCTTCCTTCTTGATTAAAATAGCACCAATTCCATTTGTTGAGGCATCACATTCCACAATAAAGGTTTTTATTAAGTTTGGCATAGCTAAGACCGATGCTTGACACATCGCCTCCTTAAGATGTTCAAATGCCTTAGTAGCTTATGGAGTCCAAGAAAATGCATATTTCTTCAATAATGTTCTTAGAGGTGTTGTTATTCTCCTATAATTCTTAACAAACTTGCGATAATACCCTATCAACTCGAGAAATCCTCGAAGATGATTTATGGTTGTGGGGATTTTCATTCCTTAATGAATTTAATTTTGTTAGGGTCTACCTTAACACCCTCATGAGATACAATATGACCCAAATATTCCACCGCCTATACTCCAAAGATAAATTTGGAGGTTTTAGCATATAATTGTTTCTCCTCCAATAGTTTGAGTACCTTGTCAACATGTTGAACATGATCCCTCCAAGACTTCTTGTAGATTAGTATATCATAAAAATACACTAACACAAAATTTCTAAGGAATGGTTTGAAAATGGAATTCATCAAACCTTGAAATGTGGAAGGTGCATTAGTAATGCCAAAAGGCATGACCAAAAATTCGTAATGACCCTCATGAGTTTTGAATGTTGTTTTTGGAATGTCTTCAGTCTTCATTCTAATTTGACGATATCCTGAACAAATATCCAACTTGGTGAAGTAAATTGCTCCATGTAATTCATCAATAACAACAATGAGAAATTT
>APFE030158894.1:80866-111690 GCA_000404065.3 Pinus taeda
ATAAACAATAGTATTCAATATGTCTTTATTTGAAAAAGATTGAATCATAAATAATAACATGATGCAATGTAAAATAATTGTTGTGACTTAAGCTATTGTAATCGTTCTAAAGAACTTGAAAAATTAAGTGATCAAGTCCAAAACTTGCTCATTCATTTATACAGGAGATAATATATATGTATAAAGTGCAAGAGACAAGATCAATTTTAGTTAAGTTGTTGCAAAATAACTAACTAGACAAAAAAAATTATTCATTCATAAATATCCATCAATAGTCATTGAAGTTGGTGTGAATCTAGTCAACTTTGATCAATATAAATCATGGGCATGTGGATCAATTGAAATATAAGGTTCTACTATTGTGGCCAACAAATCTAGATATGGGATTCCACGATTAAATGCATGTCGATATATCAAAGATGCCATGCATATAAAAAATTGAATGTAGGATCAATGACACTACAAAAATCAAGTACAAAGAAATGACATGAGTAATTGCGACAAGATTTAGGAGTTGGTAACATGAAAGGAATGTGACAAAACCTAAGGGTTCCCCTTTCTTTATTGCACTAAAGGCTAATAAGTTCATATCACATACAACCATTAAGGTATAATTCAATAGTAGCCTCCACATCGCAAGAAAGTAATCATCTTAATCCCAACTATGTTAGAGGTAGAAGTGTTAGTCCCTGTTATAGTAGGATTGGATGCTAAAAAAAAATTAGAGCATTGTTTACCAAGTGGACATAGTTTTTATCACACTTGCTTAAACATGAAATAGTTGGCTTATGTAAGAGATTGGCTTGTCTTGGAAATGCAAGAGAGTTTAGTAGCCTTATTGTAGTGTAGTGTATCCTCTTATTAGTGGCTTGGTCAAACAAAGCCCATTTGTTGATTCTAGATCAGTTTATATTTGACGATTTGGTTGTGTTGTTTTTCACTAGAGTATAAAAGGATTATGAGGTCATAAAAGCTCCAAGTTTAAAAATGGGTGCATGTTGAGCTATGAAGACAAAACAAGATTGAACACATTATACTACTTAATGATAGTGTATGGGCATTATCTCTGGTGGCTCGAGCTTACAATGAGAACCCTTGTATCTTGCAAATATGAATATAGACTATGTCCCTAATTTCAAAGTTGTGCATGAAAATATGAGTAACATATAGTTGCTTCTCTCTCATTGAGATGTGGCACAAAATCTCATGGACTAGTCTCTAAATATCATGAACTTGCTTAATAAAAGTAGTCACTTTGTCAACCTCTTTATGTGTGGATACAAAAATGTCTACTATAGGAGGACTTAGATAATAAATGTCCATACGAGTTGCAGGTTCAAAGCAAGAACAAACCTTAGATGGGATTCGTTTGTGTCGCATTGTGATGAGTGTACTTGTAGTCATATTGCTCGAATGTAAGGTTTCTAAGTTGCTAGTAGATCTAAAAGATAACACGAACATTGATAAGTTTTCAACTTCCCAACAAAGGGAAAGGCCATGGGAATTTTATATTGACAGTGAAGAGGGATTCCTTACAGGACACTAGAGAAAGTTTCTATCATCTAGAAGTAGAGTTATTCCATTTTGTGGCCCAGGGAGTGTAATGGAGGGTTTATTAATAGATGGGAAAATTATGGTCATTGGTGATGGTTGTCAGTTGAATCATTAGTGAAAGGAATTGAGGGGTGTAGTTAATTAAATTTTAGCATTACTTGGCTAAAACCAAATCTATTTAATTTTTGTTTTATCTCCAAAGGTAGAATACTCATCCTTTAATGTCAAGGGTCATGCTCTAATGTCATGACTCATAAATTCCTTTTCTCCCCCATTAGTATGGTTTGCTTACCAACGTAGCAAAAAATATTGAGGGGCGCAACTACACAAATTACTTCACCGTTCCAAAGGATATATACTATAAAATGAAGAGTACTTGATGTGTTACACAATTTTATTTCCTTGATTAGTGGCATCCAAAGCTATAGATTTGGAGATGGAGGTAGGTTGTTAATTCAAGTCAATGTAAAACAACTATAGAGGTAATAATTTTTTTACTTCCATTGTTCACGACGAAATAGGGAAGTTATTAATGTGCCGCATTTCATTATGGAACAATATTCTTTTCTCTTCTTCCAATTCAAATTTTCTTAATGAGGGAGTCATGTTTATATGTTGTGAGTATAACAATGTTGAAGGTTTAAAGTGCATGGGTGGTAATGAACTTACCCTTATTGAGACATTGTGAAAGGAATTGTGTGACTTGCACTAAAATAACCTTGTGCAAATGAAATTTATCTTGTCATGGTTGTACTTGATGTGAGTTTCACATCACTTACCCATGTCCCACTCGTTTGCTTCTATTTAGTCTACTTATCATGATTAGTGAACATTGTCAATAACCATGACCAAAATATTTGCATGTTCTTCTTTATATAAACTTAATGAAAATAAATTTATTAGCTCGATGACAACCAATAAATTTGTGTGTGGTGCAGTTGTGTATTGGGTGATTTTTAGTAAAATACATTTTAGTGAGTAGAATTGATATGTGAATACCATGGATATCCCTCCAGAATAATTTGTCACAACACACATGATAAAATACTAAAATATTTACTTTGATGGTTAATTTCCTTTAGATTTCAGATTCTTTAATTATCGGTTTCATGCTTAGACGTATGAATTAATTGAAATGTGAAAATTTGTTAAGCAACTAGCTCACAAAGGAGAATAAAAAATAGACCAACAACTTAAAAATTATCATCTTTAAGGGGGAAACATGTTTTACTTACATAAATGAATAATTCTTGGATGATACAAATGATAAGACCTCCTTGGTATATATAGGATTCTAAGGGGTCAAAATATAATCAGAGTCTACATAACAATAATAATGTAAGGGTACAACAATAACAATAGTGGGCTTCTATGGGGCACAACAATAACAATATGGGGGTTACATGGGCACAATAATAACAACAGGGGCTACACTTAAATAATAATAACGGGGATACACTAGTATTATAAGGACCTATCATTCCCCTCTCCTTCAAAAAAGTGTTGTCCTCAACGCTTGAGTAGTTATGGATCCTTCTATATAAAATTCTCATCCTCCCATGTTTCAGCGGGTAAGTTCTTCCACTTAACGAGACACTCTAAAATTAATCCAATCCATAGTTGTCAGGTTCTTGTTTCTGTGATTGCTTCAGGCTCAAATATGATTTTTCCTTCTTCGTTAAGTTTTGGCAACATTGTTTGAATTAGGAGCTTGTCACCGATAACCTTCTTTAAGCATGAAACATGGAAAACTAGGTGTACTCGGGAAGATAGAGACAACTCTAATTTGTATGTAATAGTACCAATATTTTGAAATACCTTGTAAGGACCATAGTACTTTGGTGATAATTTATTATCCTTCTTAGCATGCTTGATGGACATTTGTTTGTATGGTTGTAGCCGTAAAAATACTCAGTCACCTACATCAAAAATTCTTTCACTATGATGCTAATATGATTGTTGTTTCATTCGATTATGCGCTAGAGTGAGGTTATCCTTTAAGAGTTAGAGAACTTGTTGTTGATGCTCGATGTGATCTTCCACTGCTTGAACCTTAGAATTTTCTCTTAGAGATGATGTGATGAGTGGTAGATGATATCTATAAAGTGCCATAAATGGGGTCATTTTTGCCACAGTATGGAAGTGTTATACCACCATTCAGCTAGAGGTAACCACTTGACCCATTGTGTTTATTTATCAAATACAAAGCAACTAAGATATCCTTCCAAACATTTGTTCACTATCTCAGTTTTCCCGTCAGATTGAGGATGATAAGATGAGCTATGAGCTAATTGAGTACCAAGGCAAGAAAATAGTTTCGTTCAAAAAATTTCCTGTGAAAATGGGATCTCTGTCACTTACGATAATCTTTGGGTTTCCATGTAGATTTTGAATTGTTTCCATAAATGCAGTAGCAATTGTAGAGGTTTTAAAAGGATAAGCTAATGCACAAAAGTGTGCATACTTGATAAGTCTATCAATTACCACCATGATGGCACTCTTTTCTTCAGACTTGGGTAATCCTATGATAAAATTCATTGGGACCTCCTCCCAACACTGACTTTGAATGGCTAAAGATTGTAATAAAATTGGGGTCTTAATTGTCTCAACTTTATTTTATTGGCAACCCAAGCATTCTAACACAAACTTCTAAATATCGAATTTACGACGATCCCAAAAAAATTCCTTCTTGACCCTGTGGTAAGTTTTTGAAAATCCTAAGTGCCTTACCAAGGGGGAGGTGTGCAATTCCAAAGGAATCTTTTGTTTGAGTTGGGAATTATTATAAATATATAAGTGATCTTTGTACCATAATGAATCATTTTTCTGGCTAAATGTATTAGATGTACTAGGATATTGCTATAAATTTTAAATGAGTGTCCACACCTCTTCATCATTCTTCCATTCATCCCTTGCTTTGGTTATCCAATCAGGTTAGATAATAGAAATGACAGAAAGCAATGCTTCCACATCCTCATCCTTTATTGAGAGTGCATATGCAACAACATTTTGCTTTCCTTTTTTTTTTTTTTTTTATGATTTCAAAGTCATAACCCAACATCTTTCTGACCCATTTTTGCTACTCTAATCAAGATAATATTTGTTCCAAAAAGTATTGAAGACTATCATGATATGTTTTTACCTTAAAGTATCTTCGAATTAGGTAAGGTTGCCATTGCTTTAGTGCATGTAGTATTGTCAACATTTCAATCTCATAAATAGGTTTGTGTAAATACTTTCCTTTAATTTGATGACTTTCAAAAGCAATGGGTCTTCCTTCTTGATTAAAATAGCACCAATTCCATTTTGCGAGGCGTCACATTCCACAATAAAGGTTTTTGTGAAGTCTGGCATAGCTAAGACCGGTGCTTGGCACATCACCTCCTTAAGATGTTCAAAGGCCTTAGTTGCTTATGGAGTCCATGAGAATGCATCTTTCTTCAGTAATGTTCTTAGAGTTGTTGTTATTCTCCCATAATTCTTAACAAACTTGCAATAATACCCTATCAACTCAAAAAATCTTGGAAGATGCTTTATGGTTGTGGGCATTTTCCATTCCTTAATAGATTTAATTTTGTTAGGGTCTACCTTGACACCCTCATGAGATACAATATGACCCAAATATTCCACCTCCTATACTCTAAAGAAACATTTGGAGGTTTTAGCATGTAATTATTTCTCCTCCAATAGTTTGAACACCCTATCAACATGTTGAACATGATCCCTCCAAGACTTGTTGTAGATTAGTATATCATCAAAAAACAATAACACAAAATTTCTAAAGAATGGTTTGAAAATGGAATTCATCAAACCTTGAAATGTTGAAGGTGCATTAGTAAGGCCAAAAGGCATGACCATAAATTCATAATGACCCTCATGAGTTCTGAATGTTGTTTTTGGAATGCCTTCAGTCTTCATTTAATTTTATGATATCCTGAACGAAGATCCAACTTGATGAAGTAAATTTCTCCATGTAATTCATCAATAGCAGGAATGAGTAATTTATATTTATTAGTGAGATTGTTTAGCTCCCTATAATTTGAACATATATGTCATGATCTGTCCTTCCTATGTACAAATACTGCTAGAACAGATAAAGAACTTTGACTAGGTTGAATTATAGTAGCCTCTAGCATTTTTGCAACGATACATTCAATTTCACTCTTTTGGGCATAGGGATATCCGCAAGGCATGATTTTTGGAGGTGTTGTCATCTACCACGCACACCTACGTTAGTGAGAAAAACCCTTAACCCGACAACGTTTGGTTTGTGGAAAATTTAAGAGATGGAGTTGTCACCTATTCCCAACTCTCTCTGTTTAAGCTCTCTCCTAGGTAAGCTAAGGGGGGTTGTTCCTAAATGGAAAACTAAGTTGAAAGGGCGATGTGAGTTTTTAGGAGATGTCAAAATTTGGATTACTTGAGATTATGAGCAAATATAATGAGAAAGATGAAATGAGTTAAACTTTAATAACCATCAACACATGATATAAAGATTAGCATATGTAAAACCAGTGTCTTCAATATTGTTTAAAGAATAAATAATTATTTCTCAAAATAAAATGAAGTGTTTCAAATTGAAATACAAGCAACTGTGTCATTCAAACAAAAGATGTTAGCAAGATATGATACCAATGTAAGATATAAAATATCCTTTCAAGAAATACTTTTAAAATATATGATCATTCATAAATTCAAAACATGCAAGGAAGCAATATGGAAATGATTTGCAAAGGGAACAAGTAAGAGCTTTACTTGCAAAAATAAATAAATGAGATGATACTTGCCTAAATAAACTATTCAATTCAAAACATTTTCATTAATGACAAGTACATGAATAATTTGCAAGTAAAATAGTAAAAATCTATTAGCATGACATACACTTAAACTAAAGTTTGATGCAATTATCTTGGTTACTTTTAATCTAAATGTCTAGTCTAGATGCAACCTTTCTCTCGATGGTTTTGGAACAATTCTCTTATGTGATTTGTAGAAGGGGTCCAAGAGAAAGACAACAATGGTTATATTAATGATACCTTCCTTGGATTACCCAACGCACGCGATGCCTCCGACACTACAGAGCCTGTGGCTCTGACAACTGCAAGGTCACTATGTTAACCACATAATAGGGTCTATGTCCCTCAAGTTGATGAAAGAAAGGGGTCCCTAAAAATGTCTTTTAACCAAGCTTATGCTTGGAGGTAAATTAAGTTAAAAATGAAACTATACCAAAATGCCTAATATGTTATGCAAGTATGCCTATAAATGCTTTGTAAATATGGAAATGCTTCAAGTAATAGAAATATGCTCAAGAAGATAACTTGGATAGGTTCTCAAAATAATGCAAGGTACATAATCCTCATAAACATATAAGATTGTAAGTTGAAAATAATTGTTTTGAGAAATGGTAAACCAATAACCAACTAAAGAAATGAAGCTTGAAATTTATATGCTTGCAAAATGAGCAAATAACTTAAAATAAATGAGTGTGTAAACAATAAGCCTATTCCGAGGCCAACATGAAGCAAATTGTTAAACTAACGAAATCAACTTTTCTATTTGAAATGAGATGCTTTGCACAAAATAAAATAGATTGCTCGAAAAGTAAAATTCAAAATTTCACTTTAAAGCAAAACTTAAAGTGGCAAAGCATAAAATGGAAATAAGTAGCAAAAGCAAATTCAGAAAATTAGATCATGAAAGTGAGGTTGTGTTAATTTTAAGGCGTGCAAGATGAAAATTAAGAAAACAAGCTCAAGACCAAACCACCTACGTGTTCCTCCTTTAAAAAAAAGGAGAAAAGTATGCCTTAGGTGAAAACCCAAACTCCCACAAGAAAAAACTAAGCTTTTATTAGATGTTACAAAATGAGGAACCTTCCAAGAGGTCTCAAGTAAAACTTCAAGAGGGATCTTTACAATGCATGAAGTTATTCAAGCTCTAGATCTCCTTCTTGAAAGTCAAATTCAGAAAATGAAGTAAGTACACTGAGAAAAACTCTCAAGATTGAAGAAATTAAGTCTCCCTTCATGCCCCAAGACTTGGCCTCCATAGGTGAATGAAAGTTGCACAAAACAAGGAGCCAATCCTCCTCAAATTCCCACAACCTCCCAAAAAGATCAACCTTGGAAAGATTTGAGAGGTCCTACAAGGAAATGTGTTAGAGTTTACATGATCCTTCCTTGGTGCTCTTATCACCAACACTCTACCTATGAGTTGCAAGATCAAGAAACAAATTAGTGTAGAGAGAATATGAAAACAATTAAATAAAATATAAGTAATATGCAAGAAACGAAATCAAGTGATGGGAGTGAACTCCATCACTTGGTTTAATCAAGAAAAGCTCTCAAATAGCCAATATGAATAAATGAAATATTACTTCAAAGATTTAAATTTTTTAAATAATTGCTTGTATACAAGCTATGACTAAATGAATCCCTGCGAGACACTTTTCATAAGATAAACTAAGTGAATTCAAATAACTAATGACAATTCCTTTGAAGGTGCTAAAAGAGTGGGTTGGTCTCCCAAATAATTCCCCTCACGCTTGATAAAAAAAATAAAAATAAAATAAAAAATAAAAAATAAAAAATCTATAGTACTCAAATCAAACATTAGTCCATGTAGATTTAGATAAACAAACAATGAATTGAAACTTCTAGAATTTTATTTGAAAATAAACTAGAACTTTCAAACTCTAGAGCCTACTTTCAAATCAAATGCTAATACAAGATAGTTTTGCACTAGAAAGTTTTCAAGAGTATATGGAAAATGAAATAATTCAAAGCAAGAAAGATTAGACCAATAACTAGCAATGCCCCATGCTCCAAAGGAAGAACACCCGTGAATGGATCCCCAAAGTCTTTTTATTGATATTCTTGAGAAGTGTGTAAAGTAGCAACGCCTCCACAAACACAATAGTTAGTAAACAATCGATCTACAAGTGAAAGCACAAAGCTCTTATTATATAGAAGCTTGAGAGTTAATCCCAAGGCAAATGGTGACAATCACAAAGCAAATGGGTGATAATCCCAAAGCACCTTCATGCAAATTCAAATATCCTAAGTGGCATCGAGAACCCCTCAAGAAAAATCGAATTCCATGATGAAATGACAAGTGTATATGGGTGGGAATCAATGTGGGGACAAACTCCCATAAAAATCTCTGTCAAATATTCTCGCAAATCCTCCAAATGTGCATTAACTCCACAAATTCGAATTTCTTAGTCAAAAGTTGCTACATTTATGTCAAGAAATTTGATTTCCTTGAGTGAGCCATGTATTTATGATGCAAGATGCCAAATCATCCTCCAAATTGTCCTTTGACTCATTCCTTTGACTTGAGATAATTTCCAAGTCATTTCCATGTCATTTTGTCACATGGAGCAATCTATTTCTCTCCATTTAATTAATTTTTAGTTTAATTTATTGCGAGAATTCCCACTAAACTTAGGAAAAATGGGTTTTAAGAGTCTAGAACACATTTTAACCCCTCAACATGTGTCATAGTAGAAAGTTGAGAGTGAGAGGTGTAAATTTTATTACTCATACTCCATACAACTTCTCTAAACATCACTTATTACATTTCATATACAAATTTTATTCCAATTTCCGCCCTGCAGGAAATTTTAAAAAATAAAAAATGACCCCCTAGACCTAATCAATTTCCACAACTTTTTTGTGTGATCTAGTATGGTAATATACAATGACCCTAGACACTAGGCCTCACCATCAAGCCTCACTTCGGCTTTGAGGGTATGCTTGGAGGAAAAAACGCAATTAATTACTTAGTCCTCGTAAAGATATGATAATTAACCAAGTGAAAAAAAAAACCTCCTAGAGTAATACTCACTTGATGGTAAGGTCCCAGACCACCTGGGCCTATAATATGACTCGACTCCTCATACTAGTATCACTTTTATATTGTCCCTGTAGGACTTGTAGAATTTGAGTACAATAGAAAAAGATGAGAAGAAGAAGTAGAGTTGAAAAACTTTGGTGATATGATTATATATGATGGTACAAGCATCCTTTGGTACATCCTTGGGCATGGAGTCTTCAAAAAAATATTCAGGTGCCACTCTAGTGGTCAACATTTGGCTCCACATAGGGATGCATGCTAGATAGAAAGTGATAGCATTCAAGGACCTAGTATCTGCATGCACCAACAAAAGACACATATCAGTACATGAATGGAAATATTGTAAGAGCATAAATGAAAATTTATTCAAAAATGAAACTACTTAACCAAAATGACAAAGAATAAAGTTAGAAATATAATACAAAGATGCCCCTGACATCAGATGTCTTTAGTGAAATCCATCTTGAGAACCTGCCTACTCACAAGCATATCCATAGGCTACTTTTCTTATATGCCCTATCCAATTCTGAATATCTTAGGACTTTGATCCATCCCAACACTATGTTGTACATGGTCATCAGATTTACCAAATCCTTTCCGTTTTTTTTTCTTTTCTTCTTAATAGATTGTGATGTTGATGTTGAAGCAATCAAAGTAGACCTTTCTACCCGATCTTGAAGATGCTCAGATGGAAAATTTGAAGTATCCAAGACTTTTGTGACCTGCCTTTCTCCATTCTACATCTGCTCTGACATGGGTGATGGATCAATTTCATTTCCTTCAATTTCCTTGTTATCCAAGTTTCCTTCAATTGACCATTTTTCAATGGAATAAATGACTTCTTCATAATAAGATGAAGCTTGCTTCAGTGGATTGGGAGGCTTATGTTCTGTTTATTTGTTCTTTTCCCATGCCAAATCTTACCTAAGTTGAAAATTTTGTACCTGTAATCTTTCCATTTCCTCCAACTTATTCTAAAAAGTGATCTGATTAGCCTTCATAGCACTTATTTCCTTGGCATTAATTGTTTCCATGGTGTTGATTAATCGCATTTATTTTTCTTCCATGGCAAGCAACCTATTTTGAAGAGCATCCATTTGACTAGCATGGTACTCATTTCCTTCGCATGATCTGCTATTAATCTTGTTTGATTGAGTTCCGTGTTTTTAATGAGTTGATCTTGGTTGAGTTTCATATCCTTAATCATTTGAGTCAACTCTATTCTTATCATTTGCTTCAGCTTTCATTTTGATATTTATTCCATCTCCATATTTTTCTTCAAAGGCGTTAATGATTGATTCTAGATAATCGAAATTGTTAGTAGGTAAGTCTATAAACCAATCCATATCGTCAACATCTAATGAAAAGATGAAAAGTCTCATTTTAACATCCCCATGGTTAATATCATGGCACCATTTTCTGACACAAAGGTAGAAATTCCTAAGGTGAGTTTTAGTACTAATAGCATTGTTACCTAGAAAACTAGGTAGCTCTTCAATAGCCTCAATGGCTTCATCCATAATAAAATTCGGATAGCCTGGAATGTTAGTAAAATCACAAGGGGCAAACAAATTATTCATGATGGCATGCTCACTTGACCCTGAAAGAGCAAATGGATACCAAAGAGAGACTCATGTCCAAGATTAACAAGAAGTCTACGAGAAGAAGGCTTCAAGCAAAAATCCTCGTAGAAAATGAAATAAGTGGAATCACCACTTGAATAGTAATTTAACTCTAAAATCCAACATGCAAAAAACCAAAATTTATTCCTATTCTAGGTACAAGAGGACTTGTCCCCAACAACGACGCACGAAGAATGTTTTGTCACCTGCCACACACAGCTATGTTAGTGAGAAAGTCCCTTAACTCCACAAGGTGTGGTTGGTGGAAAATTTAAGAGATGGGTCTATCACCTATTCCCAACTCTCTTTGTTTAAGCTCTATCCTAGGTAGGGTGGTCTTTAAATGGAAATCTAAGTTAAAAGGGTGATGTGAGTTTTCTAGGAGATGTAAAAAATTGGATTACTTGAGATTATGAACAAATATAATGAGTAACATGAAATGAGATAAAATTTAATAACCATCAACAAATGAGATAAAGATTAGCATATATAAAATCATTGTCTTCAATATTGTTTTAAGAATAAACAATACTTATTCAAAATAAAACGAAGTGTTTCAAATTGAAATACAAGCAACCCTATCAATAAAACAAAAGATGTTAGCGAGATATGATACCAATGCAAGATATAAAATATGCTTTCAAGAAATACTTTTAAAATATATGATCATTCGTAAATTCAAAGCATGCAAGGAAGCAACATGGAAGTGAATTGCAAAGGGAATAAGTTAGAACTTTACTTGGAAAAATAAATAAATGAGATGATACTTGCCTAAATAAACTATTCAATTCAAAATATATTCTTCAATTACAAGTACATGGATAATTTGCAAGTAAAATAGTAAAATGTATTAGCATGAAATGCATGTAAACTAAAGTTTGATGCAATTATCTTCGTTACTCTTAATCTAAATACCTAGTCTAGATGTAACCTTTCTTCCGATTGTTTTGAAACAAGTCTCTTATTTGAGTTGTGGAAGGGGTCCAAGAGAAATACAATAACAATTATATTAACAATACCTTCCTTGGATTACCTAACACACCTGATGCCTTTGACGTTGCAGAGACTGCGGCTCTGACAACTGCAAGGTCACCGTGTTAACCACATAAGAGGGTCTATGTCCCTCAAGTTAATGAAAGAAAAGGGTCCCTAAAAATGTCTTCCAACCACGCTTATGCTTGGAGGTAAATTAAGTTAAAAATGCAACTACATTAAAATGTCTAATATGCTATGAAAGTAAGCTTACAAATGCTTTGCAAAAATGGAAATGCTTCAAGTAATAGAAATATGCTCAACAAGATAACTTGGATAGTTGCTAAAAATAATGCAAGATACATAAGCCTCATAAACATATAAGACTGTAAGTTGAAAATAATTGTTTTGACAAATGTTAAACCAATAACCAACTAAAGAAATGAAGCTTGAAATTTATATGTTTGCAAAATAAGCAAATAACTTAAAATAAATGGACGTGTAAACAATGAGCCTATTGTGAGGTTAACATGAAGTAAATTGTTAAACTAACAAAATCAACTTTGCTACTTGAAATGAGATGCTTTGGACAAAATAAAATAAATTGCTCCAAAAGTAAAATTCAAAATTGTGCTTTCAAGCAAAACTTGAAGTGGCAAAGCATAAAATGGAAACAAGTAGCAAAAGAAAATTCAAAAAAATAGAATTTGAAAGTGAGGTTGTGTTAATTTTAAGGCATGCAAGATGAAAATTAAGAAAATAAGCTCAAGATCAAACCACACACATGTTCCTCCTCTAAAAAAAAAAGAAAAAATGATGCCTTGGGTGAAAACCCAAGCTCCTACAAAAAAAACTAAGCTTCTATTAGATGTTACAAGATGAGGAACCTTTCAAGAGGTCTCAAGTAAAAATTCAAGATGGACCTTTACAATGCATGAAACTATTCAAACTCTAGATCTCCTTCTTGAAAGACAAATTTAGAAAATGAAGTAAGTGCAATGAGAAAAGATCTCAAGATTGAAGAAGTTAAGTGTGTCTTGATGCCCCAAGGCTTGGCCTCCAAAGGTGAATGGAATGTTGCACAAAACAAGTAGCCAATCCTCCTCAAATTCCCATGGCCTCCCCAAAAAATCAACCTTGGAAAGAGTTGAGAGGTCCTACAATGAAAAGTGTTCGAGTTTATGTCATCCTTCCTTGATGCTCTTATCAACAACACTCTACCTATGGGTTGCAAGATCAAGAAACAAATTAGTATACAGAGAATATGAAAACAATTAAATAAAATAAAAATAATATACAAGAAACCAAATCAAGTGATGGGAGTGAACCCCATCACTTGGTTTAGTTAAGAAAAACTCTCAAATAGTCAATATGAATCAAGGAAGCACTATTTCAAAGATTTAAATTTTTGAAATAATTGCTTGTATACAAGTTATGCCCAAATGAATCACTCCAAGGCATTTTTCGCAAGATAAACTAAGTGAATCCAAATAACTAATGAGAGTTTATTTGAAAGTGCTCCAAGAGTGGGTTGGTCTCCCAAAGGCTTCCACTCACGCTTGATCCAACAAATACTCAAATCAAACATTAGTTCATATAGATTTCGATAAATAAATAATGAATTGAAACCTCTAGAAATTCATTTGAAAATAAACTAGAACTTTCAAACTCTAGAGTCTACTTTCAAATAAAATGCTAATATAAGATAACTTTGCACTAGCAAGTTTACAAAAATGTATGGAAAATGAAATAATTCAAAGCATAAAAAGGTTATACCAATAGCTCACAATGCCCCATGCTCCAAAGGAATAACACCTATGAATGGACCCCCATAGTATTTTTATTCATATTCTTGAAAATTGTACAAAGTCGCAGTGCATCCACAAGCACAATAGCTAGTAAACAATGGATCTACAAATGAAAGCAAAAAGATTTTATTATATATAAGCTTGAGAGTCAATCCCAAGGCAAATGGTGACAATCCCAAAGCAAATGGGTAACAATCCCAAAGCACCTTCATGCAAACTTGAATTTCCCAAGTGGCATCAAGAATCCCTCAAGAAAAATCAAATTCCATGATGAAATGACAAGTGTATATGGGTGGAAACCAATGTGGGGACAATTTCCCATAAAAAAATCTACTAAATATTCTCTCAAATCCTCCCAAATATGCATTAACTCCACAAATTTGAATTTCTTGGTCAAAAGTTGTTGCATTTATGCCAAGAAATTCTATTTCCTTGAGTGGACCATATATTCATGATGAAAAGTGCCAAAACATCCTTAAACTTGTCCTTTCACTCATTCTTTTGACTTGAGAGAATTTCCAAGTCATTTCAATGTCATTTTGTCACATGGAGCAATTTATTTATCTTCATTTAATTTATTTATCGTTTAATTTATTGCTTGATTTCCCACCAAACTTAGGAAAAGTGAGTTTTGAGGGTCTAAAACACATTTTTAACCCCTCAAAGTGTGTCATAGTAGAAAGTCGGTGGTGAGAGGTGTAATTTTTATTGCCCATACCACATACAAATTCTCTAGACATCACTTATTACATTTCATATACAAATTTTATTCCAATTTCTGCCGAATCTAAAAAAATAAAAAATGACCCCAAAGACCTAATCAAATTCCACGAATTTTTTGTGTGTGATCTAGTATGGTAATATACAATAACTATAGACACTATGCATCACCCAATGCCTCACCATCAATCCGTACACTAGCTTTGGGGGTATGCTTGGAGGAAAAAACTCAATTAATTATTAAGTCCTCGTAAGGAGATGATAATTAACCAAGTGAAAAAAAACCTCCGAGAGTAATACTCACTTGATGATAAGGTCCCAGGCCACTCAACATTATCCTCGTAGGGCTTGTGGAATTTGAGTACAACATAAAAAGATGAGAAGAAGTAGTAGAGTTGGAAAAATCTGGTGATATGATGATACATGATGGTACAAACATCCTTTGGTACATCCTTGGGCATGGAATCTTAAAAAAATCTTTAGGTGCCACTCCAGTGTTCAATAGGGGGAACACTTCCTCGAATCAAATGAATAACATGATCATGATCAGAGATAGTTGGGAGGCCTTTGAGGGTCTCAAATACCTTGGAATGATTGTCTAATACTTTTCAGAGATATTGATAAATAAATTATTTCTATGTTTGAACCTCTAGTGAGCATAATTGTGAAATTACTCCTCTTGTTCTTTCTTCGGAAGCTTTTTCATGCCATTAGAGTTGATTAACTTTCCTGGTTTCCATGTGATACCCTTTAATTCAACTTCCTTTCCTTCCCAAAAAAATTCAAGGAAAGTTCTTGAAAATTAAAAGCTATTGTCCCCAAAGATTGTAACCATTGGACTCCTAGTACACCATCAGCACCACCTATTAGAATGGAAAACATTGGACTATTCAATACATATTACCCCATTGTTAGCTTGATATTATGGCACTTTCCAAAGCAATTTATAGTTCCTCCGTTTACAACCATCGCTTGACACTCTGGTGCTGAATATAGGAAGCAATTCAATTCCTTGGTTATCTTACAATGAATAAAATTATGGGTACTACCCGAATCGATCAACATTATTACCTTTTTTGATATATCCTTCTATGTTGGGAGTTTGAGGAGTGGTAATTCCTGCCAATGCATTACAAGATATGGTCGGATTAATTTCTTCTTTCTCTAAGGTTAGTTCATGGTGTATATCCTCCTCTTTCGATATTTCTTGTTCCTTTCTTCGTCTTCTTCACATTCTATGTAAAATAATTTCTTCTCAACACACTTATGACCTTTAGTGTATTTTCTATCACGACTGTAACAAAGCCCCTTTGCTCTTTTTTCCTCTAATTTTTATGGTGTCAACCTTGTAGGTTGTGGAAGGCTAGGAGAAACAACACTTCCATCTTTATAGTTGTGAGTGGTAGACTTCCTTATTGCCATAATTTTGCTTTCAACTTTTCTTGCCACCCTGAATGCCTTCTCCAATGAATCAAGTTCCCAAAGGGGAACCTCATGTTGGATGTTATCCTTTAAAGTCCTTATGAAGGCATTGATCCTATGCTCCTCTGGAATATGAGTTACCCTGATATTCCATTTTTGGAAGTCCTCAATGTGCTCCACCATTGAACTATTTTGTTTAAGATTTATCAATTGGCTAAAGAAGGTGTTGCTCTTTGTATCCTCATAATGTGCTATCATTTCCTCCGTAAACATTGACCAAGTGACAAGTGGTTTGCAAGAACAAAACCATTGATACCATACAAATTGATTGATTTCTAAATATAAAGATGCAATGCATACCTTTTGTGTGTGTTGCACATCATGTAGATCAAAATATTGCTCCATATGTAATATCCATCTTACCAGATCCTTGTCATCAAACGTTCGCATATCAATATTTGGAATGTGGTTAGCCTTCAACCCAAAGTTAGAGTCTCTAAATTCATGACTAACATTCATTTTATTCTCATCATGAGTTTCAAGGAATACATTTTTGCCATTAGGAAGCATTTCTTGTAGCAACTTTGTCAAACCTTCCTTCAGACCTTCCAATTATGCTTTTAAACCATCCTTCAAACCTTCCATGTCCCTTTTTATTTTCGATTCTAAACCATCCATGTTCCCTTTTAAACCATCTATCTTGACATTCATCATCACTTCCAATTCATTTTCGGTTACTCTTTGTGAGAGTGAAATTTGTTGTACTTGATCTCGTAATTTTGATCTATCATTTTGCATTTCTTCCTCTTCTTCATGCATCATATTAGAGATTTATGGTTTCTTACTGGGTATATCCATTTTTTTGTTGTGAGGCATATTGCAAATAATGATATATATTCTTCACTATGCCCTTTGAATTGCTTGAAACTATTTTTTCGAACAAAAGTTATGCAAATTTAGAAAACACACACCTTTTTGCTTATTTTTGGGAGCTTGATTTTGAAACTGTTGCATCTATGCAATTTTGTCTCTCCAAGATTTGAAATTTGGCCCTGTGGTAGCACGTTGAGTCCTATTTCCAATACCACAAGTCATACCAAGATTGGAATTTTCAATATAAAGTTATGCCAATAATCCCATAATGACCTGATTATGGACTGGTTCAGTAGAGCGAACTTGTACAAGATGCCACATGCCACTGTTTTGACCTACAAGCCTAAAAATGATAGCTAAAAAACTAAAGTCCGTGTATTTTCTGTCACTTTTTACGAAATTTAAATCCAATGTTTAGAAAGAAAGTTATATTTATTTTCCCTAGGTCACCTGTTGGAGATTGAATTCTGGAGCCTGCAAAACCCATAACTTCTTCAGACCATATATCAAAAAACATAACGAACCAATACCTAAAATTTGTACACAAAGTGCAACAAGATTTCAACCCTAGGTGGTTGAAATTTTAGATTTTGAAGCCTCGTAGAAAAAAAAGTTATAGTGAAAATGCCAAGATTTGAAGCAGCGAAACCCTAGAATTCAAATCTCTAATACCAAATGTTATGCAACCAACTCACAAAATAGAATAAAAAAATAAACTAACGACTTCAAAATTATCCTCTTAGAGGGGGAAACCTCTTTTACGTTACATAAATGAATAATTCTTGGATGATACAAATGATAAGACCTCCTTGGTATATATAAGAGTCTAAGGGGTCACAATATACTTAGAGCCTACATAACAATAATAATGTAAGGCCACAATAATAACAATAGTGGACTTCTATGGGGCACAACAATAAAAATATGGGGGATACATGGGTACAACAATAACAATAGGGGCTACACTTCAATAACAATAAGGGGGATACACTAGTATTATAGAGACCTAACAAAAATAGAGAACAATAAAATACACACATACCATCCACAATAAACACAAGATCTACCTTGGGAAACTTGTATCGAAGAAAACTGCGCTAGAAGGTGAGGCCAATGCTATATTTTCTCTAGTACAAAAATATGTAAATACAAAAAAATAGGTATTATTTAAAGAGCCACCTAAGAACTATGGGTTATACAAATGCTTCAGAATCTTATCCCCCTTTTTTCTACTTTATAACATCCCACTCTAAGATGCTCTACTCAACTATGGAACAAATGCAATGACATGGAGTGGAACTCCTTCTCCTCCTAACAACCTTGTATTTAACATTGCCTAATAGCCATTTAGGGGTAGATTTTTTATTTTCTCAACTCTCAATTAGAGTTATGGTTTTGGCCCTTCTAGAATCTTCTCGAAATTCCACACATGGCTAGCCCTAGATGCATGAGTAATGGGGGTTGATGTCGTACCATGGTTGTCAACACAATAGGTCAACTCATAAGAGGCATAACTTTTGTATACAAACTTTGATTGATATGATCTTTTACATCGTTGGAAAGATATACGAGTGTATACCAACATTAAGGGGTCTAACATAAGTTTGGAAATTTTTGACCCCGAAAATTGATGTTTGATTCCTCAAAATGGCTTTGCGACATTTCAAACCCCAATTTTCCAAACTAGGAAATGTAGCTAAAATGACCCTACAAGTTGATTCCTCTAATTTTTTCCACTCTAAAAGCTTTGATATAAAGTAAAAATAATACAATGATTCAATCTAGATCATACCTCCACATTTAGGGAGGCTTTTAAATGAGGTGCATAAATTTTTCCTCTGCCTTCTCCCTGGAGTACCACTTTGCTTTGCCTAGAAGTTGTCCTTTCAACCCAATATGTCGAAGGTCATGATGACCTTTTTTGTAGTTTTGGATATCTTATGCAAAATTATGTCCTCTCCCAACTTTTCTTAAGAATCTAGTGCTAAGTCCTCTATGGATGGTAGGACCTACTCCATTTCTTGATCGAACATGGAGGACTCATAGAGTTTGATATTATCTACATTCATTATTGAGTAAATATGCATGTATGGGCGTATATTAAGTCTGTAGATGTTATCTCTCACCTTTTCCAATATCTTGGAAGGACCATACCATAGGGCCTTAGTCTTCTAACCAAGAAAATGTAGTCTTCCTTGTTCCATTGTAATCGAATATTGTTCCCCATTTTGAATAACTTCTTTATTCTATGTTGATCATGTCTGCCCTTATATTTATCATATGTCTTCTTCATTGTTTTGTATATACTTGCAATTGGATCTACCTAATCAACGCAATAATTCTTTTTTCTCTTAATGTATCTCCCATAAGGTCCTCTCTCACTCCTCCGTACTGTCCATATACAACATCCATGGATGAATGATCCAAACTATTTTAGGAATGAGACAAAATTTTGAAAATAACAAAATGTCACGAATGCATAAAAGAAATGATGTAGAGTAAAGTCATATGAAAATAGTTTAATTATTAAATGGTAAAAAATATCATTGGACTACATTATGAGAAAAACTTGTATGCTTTTACAATAATGAAGGCTTATATTTATACTATTTTCTATGCCTTTTTACCTAGAGTCATGCATTTTCATCATATGTTCAATACTATGGGTTACAAAAGCCATGGGCGGATACCATAAATCACTATGGAAAAAACTAAATAATAGTTATATATGGTAAAGCTAATTGTATGATTATATTTTTATTTTGTTTTATTCCACCTCTCAAATACCATGGGTGGATAACATGGTTCACCAAAACCATGGACTTGGAAACTGACAATAGTAAAAAGAAAGTATTGATCATGGTGATTTGATGGAAAAGGTTGATAGCCACCAATTTCCACTCAGATTAGTGAAGGTGATAAATATCCAAAACATGCTTCAAAAGGTAACTTACCAATATTGGGCTTGCTAGTACAACAAAGTATACATCCTTCAATATACCATGCTACATCTTCTTGTGTTCTAGGCCAATACATAGGCCTCTATAAGTTGGCAATTGTCTTCCAAACACCAAAATGTCCTACAACCTTGGAGATGTGAGCCTTTATAAACACAAAGCTTGTAGAGCTTGTAGAGTAACCAATTCTAGAAATGATAGTTAGTCTTGCTATCATGATTTCTACATGGAGTTGGCCCTGTAGTTACTGAAACACCTCATTTAAGTCCTTATCTTCTATTCATGCCTCTCTATATGCATCATGGGTAAGAGGGTTCCATTTACATTTAAGTTCCCAAATTTGTAATCTTGGATGGGGGAGGCCTCGAAAGCATGCTTTCCAACCTGCTTGTTCTACTCTTCTTAAAAACCCCTTTCACTTGTAATATTTGGTTTTTGTGGCTTACTTTGGGCCTAAAAATATTGTAGTCGCTAGTGATTTGTGTGGATGATGGTCCCCTTTCCCATCAAATAGTGCTCCACTTCTCAACAACTTGAACTAAAGCATAGAGTTCTTTGTCATAGGTAATGTGATTGAGAATTGCTCGATAACATATTTCAAAGTTAAATTATATAAGCCTTCCTCCTTCCATCAGGATTTATCCCAACATACCCACTTACATATGTCTCCATTTTAATGGGCTTCTACAAGTTTGGTAATGTGAGTATTGGTGCTTGGCTAATTTTTCTTTTCATCTCATCGAAAGGATTTTGTTGATTCTCCCCCCAATGGAATCTCTAACTTCTCATTGTTATGGTATGGAGTGGTGTAACTACCACTAAAGATGAAGCTATGAACTATCATAAGTATTGTGCTAGCCCACCAAAGCTCCCTCCTCCATTAACATTTGTGGGAACTGGACATTTCATGATAGCCTATGCCTTTGCATGATCTATATTGAGCTCCCATCCACCGATCACATACACTAATGACAATTGAGAAAACTCAAATTTCTTTAGGTAAGTTAGTAGTCAGTGTTTCTTCAAATTATTTAACACCTACATAAGGCGTGAGATGTGCTCCTTCCATATAGCACTAGAAACCAATATATTATCCAAATTAACTATAATAAATTATCTAAATATGGGCATAATACATCACCCATCAAACTCATAAATGTAGTTGGTGTGTTTCTTAAACTAAATGGAATGATCAACCATTCATACAACCTTTTCCTTGTCTTGAAAGTGGTCTTCAAATTATCTTCTTCTTTGACTCAAACTTGGTGGTATGTCAATTTAATATTGAGCTTGGTGAAGTACTTGACATGTTATAATTGTTACATAAAATCATTGATCCTAGGTAGAGGGTATCAATTCTCTAGTGTCGTCTTATTCAAAGCCCTATAGTTGATACACGTCCTCCAAGTCTCATCCTTCTTGGGCATAACTAGGATAAGTAACCCACAAGGTGAGGTACATGGTTGAATCACTCCCTACTCCAAAAATATCTTACGAATGCTTCTTCACTTCATGTGCTTTCAAAATAGATTGTTTATATAACCCAATATTTGGTAATGGGGAGTTAGATAATAATTATATTTTGTGCTCCACTTTCCTTTTGAGTGTGATCCCTTTAGGATCTTGGAACACTTCTCTATGTGCTTGCAACAACTCCTCCAACTGAAATTTATGCTCCTTAGTACACCCCTCCAACGATGCCTTTACTCTTGCCAATTCCCCATCTAACTGATTCTCTCTTAATAGAAGTAAAAGATATTTCTTATTGGAACTAATCAATTTCTTGGCTTGGTTGGTACATACTATGGTATCTTTGAATTTCCTTTTTGTGCATTGACGATGGGGGGTGGGGGTTTCCCATCATTGATTGGGTGGTATTGGTTTGCTCCCTACATAAAGATTGCATCCCTCATATATATGTAGGGGCTTCCAAACACTACTCCATATATTTCAAGGGGTCAAATGTGCAATTCCAATTCATGAATAAAATCAACACTTAACAGCAAATTTAACATTACACGATATCGTTACCTTGATATCTACATCCTTGTTTACCCATCCCAATGGATATGGGCTATGATGACCACAATCTAATCCAATCTTGTTAATCAAATCTATAGCTATGAGATTAACATGTAAATCGAAGTCAAACAAAGCATCTAACTTGGTTTTCTAGACATGGATCTTGATGTGAAAGAGTTTGATCATCTCCCTCTCTTCTTGGTGATGAAGGTAACCCAGATTCACCTCCTTCTGCACTGATGCACAAAAAAAATTCTCATCCACATTAGAGTTACTATAGAATGGATTGCTTAAATAAGTGGCTATAAGATTCATTTTCTTTACATCCTTCTTGCAGTTTTTCAAGTTCAACTTTCGATGTAGTTTCTAGCAATTTTCACGAGTGTGGCCATTAATATTGCAATGGATATAATTATTGATAATATCCTTGCACTTATGTGCAATGAATATTATATTCTTACCCTTACCCCCTTCCCACTTATTCTTCCCCTCCTTGGAAGCTTGTTGACACTCTTTCTACTTGGAACCACTTCGTTGCCATTTCTTGTGGTGTATACTTTCGAGATAATGTGTTTGTACACATGCTGTATCCATTTTCCTTAGCTTGAAAAGCGTCACTTGATTTCATAGTTGGACATTAAGAGCCATGAGATACTTGAGGAGCACATATGGATTCTTGGGAGAGATATCAAACATAATGGTCATCTTTTTGAACTCAACGATGTACTATTGTACACTTTGTCCTTGCCTCTGCATGAAGTAGAGCCATTGGATCCATTGGTCCTATACATACCTCATAGGGTAGAATTGGAACTAAATGAGGGTTTTGAAGTCCTTCCATATAGTTACTAGAGGATCACTCTCTGACTTAATTATTTTTGTATGGGTTTCTCCTGAGAATAAAGCATGGCCTTCTAACTTTAGGATGGAAAATGATATATTTTTTCTTCATATATATGGTGAGTGCTAAAATAAACTTCTAGTTGTTGTAACTAATGATTCATTTTAATGCATCAACCTCACCTTGATATGGATTTGGCTCTGCTTTAACGCCCATCATACATAAGGACTATGATGGATTAATGACACTCAAACTTGGTTGATCCTTTTGGGTTTCTTTCTTCAAATCTTTTTCTAGGTATTCATTATCTCCTGGTTCCCCCTTTAAGTTGATTTCTAAGTTAGAACCTTTGACCTCTTTAAATGTCCAAGCTTACTTGCTAGAGCCATCATGAGGAGATTCATATTGTGATTGATGTTGGCAATTTGTGCTTCGAACCTCTCAAATCTCTCTTTTATTAGATCTTAAGGGTTATTGTGAACATGCTCATCGACAATGGCTAGGGTTCTACAAATTCCTTCTTAAATTGATTCATTAATGCTTGCAACTTCCCACAAAATAGGCTAAAGAAAATTTATCTAATGTTAATATGATATGTAAATTGTCATGGATATTCCACTAGAATGGTTTCTTGTAACATATCTAGTAAAATACTAAAAATTTTATTGTGAAGGTTAAGCTCCTTTAGATATCAAAATTTGTAATTACTTGTTTTATGCTTAAAAGTATGAAATAATTGAAATGCAAAAAGTAGAGAACATAAGAATATGCAACAAGATTGACCTTCGGAAAATCGTATAGGAGAAAACTCAACGAAAAGGTGAGGCAAATACAAAGAAAGAGGCACTCTCTCTGGAGTGACCTAATACATGTGGGCTATCTAGCTGCTATAAAATATTACCCCCCTGTTCTGGTTTCTATCTTCCCACTCCTAAGAGACACATGCCTTTATTATTGTGTTGAAATTGGGGAAGTTGTAAAATGATCATCATCATAACTAGTATATACTTTCAATAATTCCACCTAAATATCGAGTATGGGAAGTGTAGTACCAATCAAGTTGCAATTTTCCTAAGATAACTGGTAGTAATAGTACTGACCACAATTCTCAATTCTCATGGACATTAACTTTAAAGTCACCCCAATTGTATGATGGTGATCTTGACTTCATTGCTACAAGTTTAATAAACAAAGTATATCCACATAGATCAAACACCTTGTTAATCTTTGGAAACTTGGTGACAAATTCCAATCATGGGACTAGATTCCTTTTTTTGAGAGGACCGATTTTGACTATTGAAGAGCTCAATTTGGACAAGGGAAAGTGTATTTTTGAATTAAATACCACATGTGGAAATTTGATCAGGTCGACCCTAAATCAAATTAGACACCCTTGGAAGGCTATAAATACAAGTGACATAAACCTCATTTGGAGATAATCATGGAGCCTTCTTCTATTATCTTCTTTGGTTTGGCTCGCACAGGTCTACGGCAAGTTTGCGGAGATTGGTTGGCACAAGTCAGAAATTGCAGGGTCTGAAGTTCACATCTTTGTTTTTAGGGTTTTGGGTCTCAGCCACAGGCATGTCATGGATAAATTTCAACCCAATCCTTTCATTCGCATGCATGACACATCTTCCTTGCAATTGGGACCTAAATGTTGAATTTTTAGTTGACTGAAGCTTTCACCCATTAACCACAAATTTTGGCAGTTGACTACAGATAACGACAATTGATTGTAGGCTCCTGAATTAGGGTTTTAATTATTGGCATTGTTGGGTTCATCTCATGAATGTTTAGTTGTTTTTGCTGGATAAGTTTATGGTTGAAGATATGGATCATTGTACTCTCTCCTTGTCATTCAATGACAATCTAATAAGAAGAAGTATTTGAAAGGGTTTTCCCCAAAGTGGGTTTTTCCCTGGTCTCCGACCAATATTGGAGTCTCTATGTGTGAATGATTTTCTTCTATTGTTCCTTTATGTTCCATTGCATTGATGATGATGATGTTGTTCTTTCTACATAATTTCATATGTTGTTGAATAATGTTGGAAATCTAAATAATGTTATGATGCTATGGAGTGAATTATGTATGTAAATGATGAAATGCAATTATCAAAGCAACGAACAATGTATCCCTTAGAAAAATTAACATGGTATTAGAGCCAGGTTTAATAAATGTCATTAAGATCACCCCTAATAAGACACCATTGAGGGAAGCAAGAGAAGATGGTGGAGACCTAAAAGAATGTTAGAGTTTGAAGGTAATTTGGTTATTGGGGTTTGATGGATATTATAAGGTTAGGAAGAAACCATGGTTTATAGCAAATATTTGAGGTATGCACCTTAACATGATAGATGTGAAGATGTACAAGCACTTGTGATAGGTTTGATGAAGTCCTAGATGGGATAGCCTCTATTAGGTCTGCTAGCTGATAAAGTTGGTTGAAATATTGAAGGCAACATTATCATATGGACAATGAACATTGATGGCTCTTGAAGGTTGGTTCAAGAGGGAGATGATCACCTCCCATTGAAGATGAGTACTTTTCGATTTATGGTGCTCCTTTATGTCCTTACTTTTTTTAAGATCCAATTATTATTTTGATCATTACTTATACTTCCTACATCTATATTTGAGTATTTGGATGCTTCTAACCTCCTGATGAATTGTGATAAGTGGATCCTTATTAAGGATCATGGCTAGTACAGGGAGAGAAGAATTAGTATTGGAAAAGGTAAAGAGGCACTTGATGAAAAGTTGACAAAGTGCTACAACTGCCTATGTAAAATAAGAAGGCACACAGGTATTTGAGTGTTTGAACACTCAAGGCATGTATAGTGCTTTATTTCAATATTATAGCTGCAATATAAGATGGAAAGGTAAGCCCTCAGGTATGATGGGAATATCACCTTCACAAATGGCTCATGCATATGCAAGTTTGATTCATGGTACTCATGATGGGATGGTGTACTTAGTAGTGAACAAGTATCTTACCTTTTAGACATGATGAGCTTCTTGATTCTATGAAGCTACTTAATATTGATCTTTGATATATTGGTTTACTTGATGATTGGATAACATTTATCATTTTGGATATCTTGATCCCAGAATGAAGGTTAGCACCTTGATTCTAATAGGTGGTAACTTGATACTATTGATAATTTTTGTGATAAGCATGGTAACATTAATGATGAAAGTATGACAATAAGATTGATATACAAGATCTTCTCATTATCTTTGGTTAGATTTTGATAAACTTAGTCATTATGTCATATGGTAAAATCTAGATGACCTGACTTGGTGGACTAAGCTATATTGTGTTCATGATCTTTGAAGTATGATGAATCACCTACATGCTTCCCTAATCATAAGACTCTAACTCTTGATAAAAGTTTGATGTCAAGTTCATATATGATAATGTAGTTGATGTTAACATGTTATGAATATGATGAATATATGTTTCAAACCATGATATAACTAGATTTTATGATATAACAATTTTGTTGATGCATGACAAGTATTTTGATAGATAGGTTGATGTTTTGAATGATGATGACTGAAGTGGCTTCCCTTTCAGAGGGAGAATCTCTTTATAATACCCCTTCTCCTATTGTCATTTGCATTATATGTTTATGAGATTCTTCACTGTTGAAGTGTGTTTTCTAGGCATAAATACAAAAATATATGATATTGTTGGTCTGCAACAAGTTCTGGTCTGAGAAGAGAGTGTTTTCCTTACTCTAAGCCTCAACCACATGAAAGCAAGCTTGAGGGTGCAGTTGTAGCCTTTCAACTGCACATAAGTAATCCTATGGATGTAGTTATGCCTATAGGTCTCAAAACTAAAGCATTATGCATAAAATTAGGAATCTACCAACAATATGATAGTCCTTCAGACATGGAATAAACGTCGGAGAGTTCCATGTGCAGGAAATTTTGAATGTTTGACTAAAATTGTGTTTGCAGGTGACTAAAATATGCATATTAGTATGCTATTTTGATTCGATCATTGAACTTAGTATATGACAATACTTGATAAAAATTACAAGGGTTTGAAAAGATTTGGCTTATTGACTTATTTTAGTTAGATTGGATAATTGATGATTCCTTAAAAGTTTGACATGATGCTTGATGGTTCACAGACATCTTTTGGATTATGGATTGTTTGAATTTACAATGATAATACATTAGAGTTTTTATCTGATTTGGTATTTGATGATTGATGATTTGCCTTGATGATAGTGCTATGTGGGCATAGTGACTTTTAATGATTGATGTTGACATTGCTTTTGTATTGGCTTCATTGGCTTTGGCACATTGGTTGAAGTATAAACAATTGTGACTTATCCTTGGTATATGCATTGGCATATAGTGACATAAATAATTCATATTATGATTATGTGAATGGCCTAATGGAATTTGATATTACTTAAATTTGTTGACATGTCAACAGATGAAGGTGTGCCTTGGTATTTGGATATGAGATCTACCTTTCACCTAGTCCAAATTTTTTATTACAATGATATTGACAGAAACTTTAATGATTTTGATATGTCATCTAAGGCTTGATAAGCTGACTTGGTTGAATTGATTGCTCAATATTGATTTGTGTAAGGCTAAACATATTGGTTTGGTCAAGTGTTGTATTTGTATAAATCATTCTATAAAGAAAGCTCCCTGAGACTGGTGTGTCCACATTGAAAGTTACCTTGTGAAGCCAGGAAGATGTGAAAATCCGAACCTCTACTTTGAAAGAGGTCCAAGGTATGGATTTGATTTTGGTATTGATTTTATATACTAATATTCTATTATTGGAAGGTAATGAGCCTCTAGTGATAAAAGTAAGAGGAAGTTGACCTCTGAAGCTCGAAATGACGAATCATGACATGATGAATTAATTCCTGAAGATTGGAAAATAAAATCTATATCGTGAAGCTATTAAAGAGTTTTTATTTTTGGAAAATGGAAATGCAAATCCTTGGACACTCCGATGGAATAGAATTTCAAGAAATTATGTAGAGATATTGTTGAACCTAGCTTGATAATCGTCAGTTGATTGAAGAATTGATGTTTTGTGTGAACACCCGTGCATATATATATATGTCTTAGAACAACGTGAGTGAATTCATGTTTGAGCCTCTTCATGAAAATTGAATTGTCATCGAGCACACTTCAAGGTATTTGCATGGGATGATCAATTTTTGGTCTGAGACATTCTTTCTGTAATATGTGACTGCATGGATATACTGATGTTGTATGGGATTGTTATTTATGAGATGATCACATTTGGGCACTGCCTTAGTATGAGATCAACCATGATATTTTTTATGATAATTTTGTAGCTTTAAGCATGACCAAGGCTGAATATGGTGCTCCTAGCATAGCTAGTTGAGACGCAGGTTGAAGAAGCTCTTTGGAGAGCTGTTTGGGCAAGTTTTGGATATGACAAGGATACATTGTGATAATATTGAGCGACATTCGATTGGTAGATAATCTCGTATATAGCTGGGACTAAGATCTCTTCATATATTGAGACATCAATGTCATATGAGACAAGCTTAGGCTTGTGGTTGACATCTTCGCGAGAGGGAGGATGAATAAAGTATCCTTTTTGTGGTATATATATTTTAATATGATATTTGATTTGATTGTAACATGATGATTAAGCAAGTACCAAGTATGAGACAATGATATGTTTATGTTTTACAAAGAGCGGAACTGATTGAGAACACTAAGTCATCCCCCCCCCGTCTGAGCTCCTAGGGTGTAGAATTGAGATGGAGGGCTCCTAAGGTTGAGGGAACTCTGAACAATAGGTGTGTGTGATCCCTACTCTTGCAGTAGGTCGGGTATCTCCCCTATTGTCACCTATAGGGTGTGTCTGATCCTTGTTGTTTTGACAAATTAGGTATCTCCTCCTATATTGGTCTTTGTAGAGTATACCCCAATTAACATCGTACCCATAATCTAGGCTTGTTGGGATTGTCCCTCCTCGTCTGGCCAATAGGTTGAGGAAGCTTGGGGGTGTGTGATCCTTACCTTTGGTAAGTCAGGTATGTCACCCAAGCTCAGATTATGATGCAGGTTTTCTACCACATGACTCTTAAGAGTCATTATTGGGAAGATCAGTGGGCAATAGGATGGGTTGAGATGTGCTCCCCTATATCACTTATTGCTCAATATGGAGTTGGAAATTTTTGTCTCCCCCATGAGATTCCAAGTTGACACTAAGCTTCCCGATGTGGTTCCAGGTTGAGATGTGCTCCTTGATGATAATATCTATAATGTTTCCCAGGTGGTAGCATATGGGTCCCCACTAGGAGTGATTATGGGTGGTAGCAGTGGCTCTCCGATAAATAGAGGGTGATAGCTTAGGCTCCCCTTCGATGCCAATTTATTCTTCTTTTAAGATTCAAGAATGTTCAACATATGAGTAGAGATAAGCAAGAGATGAGTAGGGATAAGCTGAGATGAACTGAGATGAAAAATGCTGACACATGATGATGAGATTCTTGAGATGGGACATGATTTGATGATATGATTGGGATTTCTCACTAGATGAGAGGGAATGTTAATTTTTGGAAACTTAGTGACAAATTCCAATCATGGGACTAAATTCCTATTTTTGAGAGGACCAATTTTGACTATTGAAGAGATCAAATTGGACAAGGGAAAGTGTCTTTTTGAATTAAATCCCACATGTGGACATTTGATTAGGTCGACCTTAAATAAAATTAGACACCCTTAGAAGGCTATAAATACAAGTTCCCTAAACCTCATATGAAATTGCAAGGTTTGAAGCTCGCATCTCTGGTTTTAGGGTTTTGGGTCTCAGCCACAGGCATGTCATGGAGAAATTTTGACCGAATCATTTCATCCGCACGCATGACACATCTTCCCTGTGACTGAGACCTAAAGGTTGAATTTTCAGTTGATCGAAGTTTTCACCTGTTGACCACAGAGTTTGGCAGTTGACTACAAAGAATGAAAATTGACTACAAGTTCTTGAATTAGGGTTTTTATTATTGGCATTGTTGGGTTCATCTCATGAATGTTTAGCTGTTTTTGTTGGATAGGTTTATGATTGAAGATATGGATCATTGTACTCTCTCCTTACTAAATCATTCAATGACAATCTAATAAGAAAAAGAAATTGAAAGGGTTTTCCCCATAGTAGGTTTTGCCTTGGTCTCCGACCAATCCTCGTGTCTCTACGTGTGAATGCTATTCTTCTATTACTCCTTTATGTTATGTTGCATTGATTGTGATGATGTTGTTCTTTCTACATAATTTCATATGCTGCTGAATAATGTTGGAAATTTGAATAATGTTATGATGATATGGGGTGAATTCTATATGTAAATGATGAAATGCAATTATCAAAGAAACGAATAATATATCCCTAAGAAAAATTAACACACCTTAAGGTATTTCTCAGACAAATAGATAAAACATAAGTACATTGATGTATTACATGGTTTAAACCTTCAAAGATGGAAAAAATCCATGCCCCTAACTAACATGGGAATTCAAGGCAATATATTAATAGAAAATAAAAATATTTTAGATGTGAATTTATTACAATTAATCATCAACAAATGAATCTCAGTTCTTTTTTAATAGACATCATGGACCAATCAAGTGTTAAGCCACAAATAAATATCCATTAGTATTAATGAGAATATGAATCATCAAATCACTTTTGTATACAACATGATTATGATTATTTGATTAGATAATTCCAATTGCACAATAAAGACACATTAGACTAGGTTGATCTTAACTAACCCTTAAATGTCTAAATATCCTAACATATCCCCTTCCTCAATACCACTAAGCATATGCCCTCTTAACACCACTTCCTCAATAGCTAGTGTTAGCGTTTGAGATTTCACCTAGGCTGAGATAGACAAACCTCAAAGCTACATCAAACCATTTCACCTCGTAGCTAGCCCTACGAGGTATGAGAAGGCTCTCTCGGGTCAAAACTCGGTGGATTTTGTCAATAAGATGAGTTGACCAATTAGGAACAAGGATTTTAGGCTAGTAAACTAATAAGGGGGATTGATTTAAAGTTTTTGGGTTTTTTGGTGGCAATTGGAGGGAGTGCAATTCAGGGTGCGGGGATTGAGCTCAGTTTTTGCAGGTGGGTCTTTGGGGCAAGGTAGG
>APFE030158894.1:111700-140553 GCA_000404065.3 Pinus taeda
AATCGCATCGGGAGTTTGTATCGCATCGGGAGTTTTGACTTGACACATATTAACAAACCCCGATACCTGCCATTCCCCCGATGCCGATGGCCGACACCACACTCCTCCGATTGTCGATACTCCTCCATACCTCCGATCGCCGAAAAACTTACGTCAAAAGGCATTGCATCGGGGATTTTGTTTTGCATTATAATAAAACTCTGATATCCCTCTTCCTCCCGATCCGATCCGATTTGCCAACGCAAGAGGGAATTAACCAAGTGTAAAAGCTTATGTGATGTTTTATTTTCAAAAACTCATTTGAAATGAGTTAAAACTAATGGAGCGAATAAGGGTAATGGGAGTAAGTGTAGATATATTTTTTTAATATTAGTTTATATTAATATTTTATATGTGATATATTATATGAATTAAATTAATTAATATATGTAATGTTTTATAATTTAATTTAATTTAATATCATTTAGAATTAATATTAATTAGTTTTTTTAATCTAGAATTCAATTCTGTTTATAAATCATTAATAAATATCAATAGTTAATTAATAAATAGTTTATTAATAATTAGTTTAATTTTAATTAACAATAATTTAGAATTAATTAGAATTCTAATTTAGGATTTGATTTTTAATAGGAATTTTGATTTTTTTAGCCGAGCAACAAAATTTTCAGATTCATGCTAGATTTGACCCATCAACTTTGGAAGTTCATAGAATAAGTTTTACTTGGCCAAATGAGGCCCAAGAAGGCTCATTGGAAAGAGAAAATCAATGAGAAAATTTTTGAGGAGGTTTCACTAACAGTTTTAATCATTTACTGGGTCAAAAATCAGGCAGAAGATCAAGCTCCGAATTTTGAAAACAAAATCAATTTTCTGAGTTATTTTCTTCATTTTCATTTGTCCAAAACCTCTTCTAATTGTAGATCCATTGGTTAATCATATCTCTGGCCAATTTTAAACCATCAGGCATCAAGAGAAATTTATATTTTATTTTCAATTATTTATTAAATAAATTTGATTGGATTTGATCTAAATGCCAGCGAATGCCAGTTGCTTTTCATTGTTGCCATTTTTAATTTATTTTGATTTCTTTTGCAGTAAAAAGATGGGTAGATGGAGAAAAGATATAAAAACAGTCAAATGAAAATGCTACAATAATTGAAGATCAGAATTTTTGAGCAAGTAAAATTGGCCTCTTGAGCAGATTTCTTTCACAAACTCTCCTCTCAAAATCCTTCACAAATATTATAAATAACAGATTGCAGAATGGAATAGGGGCTGGTCTACCTCTGAATTTTTAGATTTCTTAATAGGAATTTTAGAGTTGTAGGAGGGAGGAGAGAAAACTCAGTCTGGGATTATGAGGATTTTTTCCTTTGTATTCTTGAATTTGTATGAGGGGCAGAGTTTGACTATTGTGCTCTAGTTTTTGAAGCAGAAGTTCAAGCAATGTAAAGGACTGTTGGAGACCAAGATCCGAGAAATGGGACTGCAATAAATTGGTAATTTCTTAATACTACTGTTTCAAATATCAGTTTCATTTTTATGTAATAGGAATGTCTCATTTTATTCATGTTTGTTGCACTATGTTAATATGGGTAATTTGTCTCAATGTTGTTATTATGTATCTCTGTTCTTATGGAATAAATCCTGATTTATGAGTAACTATTTACCGAGAAATCTGTCTTATTAAAAATGATTTATTGAATGGTAATATGTTGTGAATTATTTCCATATATTATTGTTTAATTATTGGATCTACTGATTTGATAATCAATATCATTTATGTGAACTACTTCCTAAGTGTTGTTGGTTTATTATTTCAGTTAAAAGGTCTCAATAGGATGTGTTTTGATATCCATAATATCAGTTAATTGAACTACTTCATTAACTGGATATTCATTATAAATAAGACATATTTAAATCTCAATACTTTAATTATCTTGCTCTTAGTTGGGTTAGATCTATATCTACCTAATTAAGATAGGATTTAGATTAGTTTCTTTTGCTTGCATCATAGAATAATCTTGCATTTAGAGTAAGTTCTAAATTCTTTTAAGTCCTCTCCTCAAAGAGGCAAAATTTTAGTTGTGGCTTGGCTGAACTCAAATCAGCTTAAGGATCATTCTCTTGCCTGATCAGCAAGAAGAAGTGATCTGATATCCCTGTCTATCGGTAGGTAAAGATACATCATAAACCAATAGCAATAGGGAGAAGGTAACTGGACCTAGTTAAACCAGTCAAAGCCACCACACCAAGCGGAAAAGGACCTGCTTTAAGGTCCGGACCGGGTGGTTATTCCCCAATGTTGTTGTAGTGATTTTCGAGGCATCAACATTTTTGGCGCTAGAAGGAGGGCCTGAGATTTTTGTCTATTGGAGTCTTTTCAATTTTAATATTTTATTTATTGTGATGACTCCTCTTAAACTTCCAATTTGGAGTTGTATCTATGGACGTGCATCCTCCAATACTCCACCCGAAGTGGTAAGACTCTTGTCTCAGGTAAAGTTCAATGGTAAGATAAATTCTTATGCTTTTAATCATGTCTTTCAATTTATTCAAAATGTTTCAAATTATGATTTTCAAGGAATTGATGAAGGCATCTTATGTAGAATTTTTACTCTCACATTTGCGGAAAAAGCCAGAAGCTGGTGTAGAACTCTTCCAGTTGCTTCAATCCACAGCTGGAATCAATTTGTTACAATTTTCATTTGTAAATTTGACGGCTATGATTATGAACAGGTATGTGAAGAAGTTGAATATTTGCGAAGGTTTGAAAATGAGTCTGTTAATGATTTTAATGTTCGATTTCATTTGAATTGTTTAAAATTTAAAGGCGAAGATAAGCCTACGGAAGAAGAATCATTAGATTGGTTTGAATATGTTTGTTCTCTTCCTCCCATTCCCAATCCATATGAAATTAGTTCAAGTTTTTTTTCATCCCCTTCCAACATAAATGAGAATTCCAATTTGGATGTGCAAATAAATTGTGATGAAGTGGTTTCACAAATCTTGAAAAATATTTCCATTCAAATGCAAGAAGACAACTACAGCAATTTTGGAGAAAAAGTCGCCTTGAAATCTGAAAGCTACTTTGAAGTAAATTCTGAAAATCAGATCGCAAATCAGCAAGTACAAGCAGCAAACAAAGTAAATAAAATGCAAACTGCTGTACAAATTTCTGAATTTCTCCATGATGAGCAAATGCCAAAATCACAGCAGCAAAGCAGCCTTCTTCAAGAAAGCATGAGTATGCAAAGGAATGATTTGCAATCTGAAATTTACAATGAGCATAATGCACAAAAGCTCTCAAACAGAGACATTTTTAAATGCATTGTTTCAGGTTCACATTTTTCCCTTTATCCTGATATTTTTAATGATGGTAATTTTCCCCCTCTTGGTATCAATGATATTTCAGAAAGTAAAGAGGATGATTTAAATGAATTACCATTAAATTTTTATCAAGATAAAGAAACAATAATTGATCATTCTTTTGCCACTAATGAACATGAGATTTTTGTTCCTCCTTGTTTGGATATATTGGATGAGATAGAAGGAAATTCTAGAGAATCTTGTGAGGTCATTTATGATAATTACTTTGATATTGAGGATGTTGATTTCTATTCATCTCAAGAGAATCCTCATGATAAAATTCAAATAACATCTATGAATGAGGAACGTTTCATTATAGGAATTATTCCAACTAATCCTCATTTTAGAGCAGCAAATTATCTTCATGATTTCACTATTCAAGAAAACATTCCAATTTATGATTCATATCATGATCAAACTCTCATTCCTACTCATAATCATAATTCGTTTTCTAATTCACAAGTTGGAATTCAAAATTATTAAAATTCCATAATTCTAGCTAATCCTTGTGAAAATGAAATCATTTCAAAACAATCCCAATTGTGCTGTAACATTAGTTGTAAAAATAGTGATTTCATTTTAGTTTTTCTTTCACAGTTATTTTATTTAAACTTAGATTTATTTTTTGATTTTATTTTGCAAAATTTTCACATTTTTCGCTGGCATATTGAACACCTACTATCAAACACTCAATTGATGCATTGCCCGATTGGGAAAACGAAGTTTAATATTAGAATCATGAGCATAAAAAGATATTAATATTCCAATTTAAATCAATGCTAATGTTTCATCAAAAGCTTCTATCTTTTCAAAGGCAATGTCAACAAGAGAATGTATTTTTTCAATCTGGCCAGCAATTTAATTCAATTAATAATTTTCCATTTCATTTGAAAGATTTCCATCCATTTTTCATTAATTCATTTGACAAATATTCGGAAATTTTTCTCTCAAAGGAAATGGTTAATAGTTTAACATTTGTACATAACACTAACCATTTTTTCCAGGCCTTTGAATTTGAAAACTCATATCCACAATTCGGCCTGTCATCTCCTCTTTTGAACATTTCCCAATCGTTAATGGAAATCCATCCAGATTTTTGTGATCTAATTGGTATCGAATTGGAAAGGAAATTTTATGAGAAAGAGATTTTAAATCAGTTACTAACAATAACTGTACATTTTGATTTCATATTTAATTTCTTTAGTTTAGTTAGGTTTGTATTTTTATTACTAACATTTGAACTGTACATATATGCGGGAATAAAAATGAGAAAATGGCTACACTGGAAATATGACTATACCTAGTCATTTTCATGTATATGGTTAGAATATGAGTAGAATTAATTTAGTTAGCTTGTTTTATGTAGTTAATTTATTGGCAATAGTTCTGTAGATTAAAAAATAAAACAAAGCAATCAGCCTTCTCATACATGTTCAATGGAAACATTTTTTCTTATCAGGAAATTTTAATTCTTGGTTTCCTTTTTGAAATTTCTTATAGTGATATCTCTACTCTGCCTATTTTGATTAGTGTCTTGATTAAATTCAATTAAAGTTGCACTTGGTATCGATTTCCTCAAAGCCACTTTTCTTTATTTCTGTTAGCGTCTGAGATTTCACCTAGGCTGAGATAGACAAACCTCAAAGCTACATCAAACCATTTCACCTCGTAGCTAGCCCTACGAGGTATGAGAAGGCTCTCTCTGGTCAAACTCGGTGGATTTTTCAATAGGATGAGTGGACCAATTAGAAACAATGATTTTAGGCTAGTAAACTGATAAGGAGGGTTGATTTAAATTTTTTGGGCTTTTTGGTGGCAATTGGAGGGAGTGCAATTCAGGGTGTGGGGATTGAGCTCAGTTTTTGCAGGTGGGTCTTTGGGGCAAGGTAGGAGTTTATGCTGATGCCTTTAGTTGAAAGAGATGATCAAGGAGGAATGAAGAGAAGCTAAAGAGGGCAAACAATGAATTCGAATCCTCTCTAGACAGTGGAAAACATAAAATTTAAACAAAATTGAAAGCTGAGCATGGCATGCATGAATTCAAACTTTATCACTTCTTTTGTTTAAATAGCAGCAAGAGATTAAGAAATGGAACACATAAACACACTTACAATGAGAGTAGGAAACACACCATCAACATAATAATCCACAAGAATCCACAATGAAGTCTGCAAAACCCTGGCCTTCCTTTTCCTCAAATTGCAGAAAATACAAGTCAAAAATACAATAGCGCTTCTCCCTCTAGAGTCCAACCATGAAAATGAGAAAGAGAAGGCATAATATAGAAGGTCTAACTTCTTTCCCCACCTCTAGGGGTCGAGCTCAGCTTCCTAGGAGCTGTTGCAACTAATTCTAAATCAATCACTAAATAATAGGCTAGCTCAACAACTTGCCTCTAAAACTTAGGAAACCTATCCATGCATTAAATATTCACTATTTACATCAAAGAAGCTTCTAGAAGAGGTAAATAAGAGTAAAAGTATCGAATGCCATGAAATTTACACAAGAAACCATCATTTACATGCCCAAATAGTCAACCAAAGTAAAAACAGTGCTTTGCTGGCCGAACTGGTCAAAAACTGGCAAAGTTTGCCTGAGTGGTCGCACCTCTGGCTCGACTGGTCACACCTTTTTGCAGCTCTGTTTGAGGGCCTTCCCGGTGTCCAAATCAGGTGCAGGATAGCGTGTTCGAAAGGTCTGGAAGTCTAATTTCCAACCCAACTGGAATTTCTGAATTTGGAGTTGTTTTGACCCCTCAAAAATCAAATCTCCCAAGCCTGCTTTCTGCAACTCAAAAAAGGGGCAGAAAGTCAAAATTTGCATGTATTTTGAGCTTTTGGGAGCTCAAATCTTCACAAAATTTGAAACCCTTCCATAGGCAAGTGTACTTTTGCATGAAAAATCCAGCCATGTAGAGTTTTCCGCGTTCTGAGCTGTCCCCACGACTGGTTGCGTAAGGGGTGAGACCACTCGAATGGCCAAAACCTGTAAAATTCCCAAAAATGTCAAAAATGCTTCAAAATTCTCAAAATCTCTTGGGTTTGCTGCTAGGAGGAAGATAATGAGTACCATGGTGAGTGAGAGAGGCCTTGGCCAAGATACTAAGTGGGTTGGTCTTCTTCCTTCCTTTGGGAGCCTTGGTCAACCTCCTTTGAAGAATTTTCATCTTCGCCTTGCAAACATGCATTCTTGCCCAATAATGATTTTTCATGTTCCTTAGCAACTTGTTGTTCCGATTGGCCTTAGCCAACAGCCCCTCTAAGTGTGTGTTCACTCGGATAAGCATGGATTCCCTCTCTTTGGGCAGCAAGTCACCGGGCCTCCTACGGTTGATGACTCGATCACTTCTAATTCTCCATAGCTCATCCAATTCTTTCTCATCCTCCAGTTGTTTGTTTCGCTGCTCCAAATATTTGATTACCCACTTTGCCATCAATAATTGTGTCTGCAGCAAATGGATCTCGGCGCTTTTCTCTTGGATAATATCCTTGAGCTCTGTGCTAGGAGAATGAGCATCGAGATCAATAACCGGAGCACCAGACACTCTCTGCTCAATCATGGGCTGCTTGCCCCTCTCTGCTACCTGTGTTGCTGTGGGCAACGAGGCCCCTTCCACCTGATGTGGAGATAACATTCGCTGCTCTGATGATGACAACGAGACCCCTTCCACCTGCTGTGGAGAAAATACTCGTCGAGCTGCTGCAAATAAGGTTCTACGACCTCTCTGGTATGTACATTGAAGTGGGGAAACAACATGTGTCGGCACAATAATCTCTGCCTGGCGTGATGGACCTCCCTCCTCATGAATGATCTCTGGCTCTGGCTGACCTCTCTCCTCATGAATGATCTCTGGCTCTGGCTGTGACCGTGATGGTGCTGTAAAGACCTCATGAGAAATGAAGTCTGCCCATGAAATGCCCTGCTACCTCAACTGATAAGAAACAACAAGCTGAATGAGACCATGATGGCACAAACTCCTATGCTGCTGAGCTGGGCACTACCTTTGAAATACAGATGACATCCTCTGAATGTCCTAGAAGAAGTAAACCGGGATGTTCATCATCCTTACTCTGGTAAAGTGCCTCAACATGCGAATGTGACAAGAGAAGACCTGTGAAAATCTTCCCTCACATGTAAAGTACTGCATGATAAGCCTCATGATCGAAGCATACTCCGCCCGAAGGAATCTGAAAGGAAAGACCCCTGACAAGTGACTCACAAATGCTGGCCTGACATATGGCTCAAAATAAACAAAATCCAGCAATTTGCGCTTGGGCCACACCTCTCCCACATTCGGTATCCCGGTAGCCTCTGAAATCATCTCTGGAGATAGTATAAAATTCACCCCTGCAAGAGTGACCTGTCCATCATGAAGGTGCAAAACAAATAAACGGGCCAACTCACTATGATGCTGAATCTGAGCAAGCCTCTCACAGAATTGAAAACATGACATGTAACGAAAACCATTCATTGCCAAAGGACAAGCCTGCAATGCTGCCAAAGAAGTAGGTTCCTGTCTCCTATGATGACCACCTTTCTTACGAAGCCTCTGCTGTACCTCCACCTCTGTAGATGATGAATGATCATCACCTGGCTCATAAATCTCGGTGTCTGACATGGTTTTGGAACAAGATGAGCAAGCTGAAAGATAAATAGAACTGCTGCCTCTGCCTGCAAAATGTTGAGAAGTATGCTGGTCGATTTGGCAGTTGGAAGAGCGATTTAAGTGATTAGGCGGTTTTCTGGCAAACCCAACTCGAGTGGTCGCACCCCAAGCTCGAGTGGTTGCACCTCTCTGAGTGGTCACACCAGTTCTGAAAATGCACTGTGGGAGTGGCGCTGAGTGGTCGCACCCCGCCCAACTGGTCGCACCCCTGCTCTGAGTGGTCGCACCCGTGCTCCTGAGTGGTCGCGAACATTCACAACCTTTTGTGAGGGCCTTCCTGGTGTCAGAATCGGGCGCAGGATGGCTCGTTGGAAAGGTATTTGAGTCTACTTTCCAACCCAAGTAGAATTTTTCAATTTGGAGTTGATTTGATTTGTAAAAAATCAAATCTTCCAAGACTGGTCAAAAAGTGCCAAATGAGGCTGCCTGAAAGAAGAGTGCTGTTGTAGTCAACTTTTGAATGCCTTCCTCAACCCCAAATTGATCTCATGATAGCTCATTGGAAATATATCTTTGTCTCGTTATCATTTTACCCATCAATCAAATCATTTGGCCAACCAAGATAGGAGAAAACTTGATTTTCCCAAGGTCACTTCAGGGGTGTCTTTGATTCTCCTGAGGCAACCGTATTCTTGACATTTATCTAAAGCCATGAAACCTGTGAAAAAAGTGAAAGAGGTTTTTCTTCTTTGGCACGTTATGGACAAAAAACTCTCTCAGTTTTCCAAAATTCATCTTTGACTGCTCTAAAACATCATTTGAGTGAAACTTGCCCCGATGTGTGAAACAAGGAATTTTGTCGAAATGGAGCGAAATAAAGGGGATAGGGAGCTTCTAAATTCTTGGGGAAATTTTTGGGAGTAGGGAGGCATGTTAGGAAGCAGGGGAAAGTGGAATCTCAAAGATTGAGTGAGGGGAAAGGGTCCAAAAGGGAAAAACACAGGCCCAACCTAGAAAATTGCCAGGTTGTAGCAGAAACTGGGTTTTTTGCAAAATGAGGAATTTGGCAGACTGAGGGATGGGAGTGTTTGATATGTAGTTTATGGGTAGGGAAGGTGTATGAACATTAGAATACAAGTTTTGCAATGATTTGACGTCCAAGAGAAATTTCCTTCAAAACCCTAGAGAGGGAATGAGCTTGCCTAGGCCAACTAAGCATGAATAAGTATAATGACTCATTAGACACTGACATGATAATGAAACCTATAATGATGATAGGGCTTAGCTGATGATGACATGGACTGACTTTGGGCAACTTTAGAAGGAGTGAAAACAAACCCTAGACCTAATGCCTAGTGACCAAATTTTGCTTAAAGACTCACTGAAATGACAAAATTTGACCTTGACACTTCAAAATCACTTTGTAAGAGCATATTTGATCACTGGAGTAAGGCTGGAAAGACTGACACTAACACCTAGCATAGATCAAAGTTTGAAAACTTCATTATGTAAGAGTCTTCGTAATTTTTTTTTGCAACTTGATCATTCATAGGGTAATAAATCACTTTGATAATGTGATCCCAATGAAATGGATTTAGCTAATTGTGTTTATTGTAGTGATGTCGAACTAGATCTTTGGCGAGCTACATGGCACTTCAATTATTGTACAAAAGTGTGGTTTGATGTTGTTGCTAGAAGCCAAACTTTGAAAGGATCTGTCAAAGCCACAAGACTTATTGAATTACACTAATTATTACTGCATACTTTACTTTTGTTGAAGAAATAGAAAGGGTAGGTTGCTTCTTACAAATCTTAGTAGTAGGTCTAGAACTAAGAGTGAAAACATAACCTACAAAAAACTTCCAATAATAGGGGTCACCAACCCAATTGGAATCAATGAAGCCAACCAACAAAGGAAGCCCCTTTGAATTGTAAGGTATCCCAAACTAAATTGTACATGGGATATATCAAAGTTTCTATTTATTGCATTCCAATGAATCTCATGGGATTTTCACATATAGTTGGCAACAAGGCCAATAGAAATGGAAATATAAGGATGAATATAAGTCAAATACCAAAGGATACCAATTAACTAGTGATACAAGGTGGCTTCTACTTTAGGCATATTATAGGTGGCAATAAGTTTGACTCTAGATTAGAAGGGAGATGGAGCTGTTTTGCAATGCTCAATATTAAAATGGCAATAAGGCCACATGTATGCTTTAGATTGGGAATGTGAAATTCCTTCCTTTGTTTGCAAGACTTGGAGGCTAGGAAAATAATGCAAATGTCCCACATCTATCGTTAAGGTTGGATTTAACATGGGTTAAAAGTTTGGTCAATGAATATAAGATATTGAACATAAAGAACAAGTATTATGAGATGGTTCCTAATTTTTTGGTATAGACATTGGGGTTAGAATGGCATCTAGATTAGCATACCAAGCTCGAGGATCCTACTTAAGGCCACTAAGATATTTCTTAAGGTGAAAACAAGGTTAGAGTCATTCTAAATATAAACAAGAAGTTGTTCCATTTAAATTTTTCTTGTAAATCCCCATGTAAGAAGATAAATCTAACATCCATTTGATGGACCTCCCAATTATACGAAGTGACAAGATATAGAACAGGGGAGTTGTTGTCACTCACTGCTAAATGTGTTTTCAACTGTGAAAAGGGTAAGAAATAGAAGTGAATTTTGAATCCAACTTCCAAGCCACAAAGGATATTTAAGCTTAATCATATCCTCTCAATTGCATAGTGCTCATAACAAGCTTTCCAATGGTATATGGAAGTCCAAAAATGGACTCCTAGATCAGAAGTTAGAGCAGATTGAAGGGACCCTTTGAAAACCAAAAAACAAAGAGAAAATGACTAAAGGCCAGGCTCATCACAAATCGCAATTGGGATTTTCTAAAGCAGCAACAAGGGAATACAATGAAATCTGCTATCAGTCGATCGCCGATATCGCAAATCGGCTATTAGCGGGTCCAGGGCATGACATATCAGCTTATCAACGGTCGACGGAGCCCACACCTATCGCATATCGGCGGCTAGAGGCCCATGGCACATAGAGTATCAACATTCACAATGTAGAGCTCTGATATCGCATATCAGGGATGCATGTGCAAAAGGGTGCACACAAGCACTTGGTGATGAAAATCGTCGAACGTCGATATCATAAAACTTGTCGAAAATTGGGCTTTAGTGCTAAAGTGTTAGGAGGGGTCGATTTGATTTAACAAAGGAATTCAAGGAAAAAACAAGGGCAGATGGGCCCTTTTCTCTCTCCTCTAAGGGGGCCACATGGAAAAATCCTATTGCTCCTAAGAATCCACGGGGTAGTTGATGTCAGCATGATGCGACAATATAGAGGACACGTGGCATGCTGATCTAGCATTTTCAGGGGTCCTATGGGCACATATCTGGGTGACACATGTCACCACTCAGAAAGTGCCATGTGGAACTGATGACATTATCAATATCGCATATTGGCGATCGACAAAGCTAAAAGGTCGCAACTTTAGTTACAAGGCTCACAATTGCGATATGCGGGAACTCCCCAAATGCGATATTTTATACATTGGAATTAAAGGGGTTGTCGGGTCCATCCCCTTTTCAAAGGCCGCATATTTAAACACACCCCATCTCTAAACGACCTAGATTGGCTCCACCCATATTGATGGCTCACAGGCCTTTCGGCACCCCTTGCCATGTTTCCTTTTATCAGCGAGGGGGAGGGTCCAAAAAATCAGTTTCCCCTCCGAATCCCTTTGTTACGTGTCCCTCTCATTTCATTTTGCACCCCCCCCTCACTTACCACTTATCGCTCATGCCCCACTTTGAAAACCACTCATCTTCACACTCTCTCCCATATGGCGATTGCGATATTCTAGGTGGGCCCAATCTTGCAGATCAACGATTGCAAGGGTTAAAAGGAGATATCAAAGACAAACTTCACAAATTGGGGAAGTGTGGGATTCTATGTGTAAAAGGAAAAAGGCCCCCCAGACAGGAGACCAAAGGCCCTAGCGCCCGAGGACTAAGCACCTGGTCATATCCCTCAGTTGTATGAGAAGAAATGTAGGTAGGGGCTAAACGAAAGGGGGTCAAGGAGCACCGGAACCCGCCATTCTACAACACCTCTAAGAGTAAAAATCCTGTTGCTGTAAAGCCCCGATAGTATGGTACAAGGTTTTGATGGAGGATGGGTCGGAAGCTAAAGTATTTAATGAAAGCATGGGCGCAGGGGGAAAATCAGTATGGGGGAACCCGGGAAGATTAATGGCTCAACATGGAGCTCCACTTAGATACACACCAAAGGATTGTTAGGGAAAGCTCTGCTTCTAGTCTGTAACAAGAAATCATGGCCGATCGTTATCAGCTCCAGAGAGGGGAGAAGTTGGGCAATTAAGGTGAAAGTGACAGAAATCAGTTGAGCAGCTAGAGGGATGCACAATAACACAGACATGCCCTGACCAAGGATCTTCATAGGAAGTGCAAGATGATAACTTCCTCCATCATCTAGTTCTCTTTATTTTGTAATTTTTATTTATTTCCAAGAAAGGGATCAAATCCCGATTGTAATCCTGTTGCGCTGCAGAGCCTTGCACACTGAGACAACTAGTCTAAACAAACAACTGGGTACTCTGGCGAAGATATTTTTGTAATTGTAATTCTAGCTCCCTCTTTTCTTATAAATAGGGAGAAGACACTCTTAGTAAAAGGTTCCAGGATTCTGCACTCGTAGTGGTCAAATTCTGAGATGCCATTCATGGTTCAAAGTTGCCTGTTCATGAGGGACTTGAGCAATGTATTGATGAATGTGATGGACTGGTATTTTGAGCCATTTTGAAGATTAATGAAACTATTTGGTGATTCCAAGCAGATCAATGTGCAGTATGTTTTCCCCTTTGTAAATCTCATTTCATATATGTTTTTCCTCCTTTGAAATAATGTTATGACACTGTCGGTTTCTCCCTGATTCATGGATTTATCTAGGTTACTGAACATAGAACAATACCTATGTATATTGCAGATTTACTTGTGTTATTCAATAGCCTACAATACCTGTAGTAATTACAGATTTAATTGTGTTATGAGATTAACCCAAAATACTTGTATTGAGCACAAATTTACTCATGTTGTTTGGCGATAATGCTACCTATGTTATATCTGGTATGGAACCTCAATAGAACTCCGCTGTTTCTACCTTTCCACCTCCTCTCTCTTCCATATTTCTGCTAGAATAGCGTTGCTTATGATTCTGTGTTGTTTACAACCCTATGTATCGAATTCCATGCTTCGGCCAGAACATTGCTGCTTAGTATTCTGTCCTATTTATAGCCCTTTGCATTGAATTCCATCCTTCCTTTCCTCCTCTTTACTTTACTACAACTTCAATATAAAGTTGCCCATTGTTGTGTGTCGGCCACCAGAACTAGACATTTCTCTTTGAGGTTGTCCCAATTTACCCCCTGAGTGTTTGGATCCATATATCGGCTCGAGTTTACCTATATGACAGACTAATGAACCAAGCCCCCTTTATTCTCTTTTAATTATGTGACAATTAGAGTGCAACAAAAACCCCATTCATAATATTCCATGCACTCCTTTATTTAATATGTCATAGGCACTGGTCTATAATTAACCCAGAGGCTATCTCTAGGAAGCTTTCTGTGACCCCTAAAGCACTTGTGCTGCAGGTGTCGTTAAAAGCGACAACAGGAATCAAATTCATTTTGGCTATTGAGACAAAGATTTCAATATAGTGAATTCCTTTGAACTGAGAAAATCCTTTGACAACTAATCTAGCCTCATGTCTTTCAACACCTCCATCTCATAGATAATTAGTTATGTACACCCATTTACATATGATAAGTTTCTTCCTTTTCAAAAAAGGTACAAGATCCCTAATATAGTTCACCATTAAATAACAATATACAACACTCATTATTGTTAAAGTTCATAACCAAGTCAATTGGAAAATTACTTCCTAGTAATATCCTTGATGTGAATTCCTCGATGGGCGTGGATAGGAAAAGTAATAGGCAGTGTGATGGGGACCTTGGTCTTGGAGGCAACACTCGCCACCCCTATGTCCCACCTTGAAATGAATGCAGGGGTGACATGGAGGATGAGCAGTCAAGTTTATGCATGTGAGAGATTGAAAGCAATGAATTCTGGAGAGTTTGAGGGTTAATCCATTCGTGACGACAATTTTGGATTGCTATGTGATTTTTCCAGTGTCGAAAGAGGAAAGTTTCCACTGCCAACAAGTCTGGAAGTTCACTTTTGGGTGCCACATGTTGGATTGGGAAGGTGGGTAAGTCGTATTTTCTCTGTTTGTTTTATTTGCAAAGGATCTAGAGGCATCAACCACTGTTGGATGATGGTAAAAACCATTCCCTAACAAAATTTACCAATATTCAGAAGTCTCTGGCTTATGGCATTAATGGTGTGGTGGAATGTGTTAACAGAGGCTTGAAGGTGTAGAAAGTTATTGTTTTCCTCAGACCCAAGTTCAACTCTCTCTTCTGGTCATGCTTTTCCTTTTTTCAGTTATTGCTTTCTACCTCCCTTACTCAGATTATATGTAGTTTGATTATTTTTAGCTTGCCCTTCAGTTTTTTGTTCACGATGGTCTATCAGTGGTGTAGTGGGTTGGCCCTTAGCTTGGATTTTTTTTACTTTGGTGGTGGAATCGTTTTGTCTTTGGGCTATTCCGAAGTCAACTTTTGAGATCTTTTAGGCCGATATTTAGTTTCTGGTCTGGTTGTAGGAGTTCAGGTGAGGGTTTGGATAAGTCTGTGGAGGGGAATTGTGTCATTTTCCGTTGTTCTTGCCTTTACAAAAGCTCTTTGGTGTCCTCCTTTTGTAATCCTCATCTAGTGGGGCAGCTTGCCTTTAGTCTTGGGTCTGTGGGTGATAGGGTTTTTATTGGTCGGGGCTAACTATCATCTTGATTTCCATTCTCATTATCTGTATCTTTTAAGAAAAGAAGACATTATTATTTGTATTATAGCAAAGAAGTACAGTCGCCCAAAATAAAACTTGTTGTTACAACAGAGAAAAGGGTCATTAAGAGATAATGACAGCCCAAAATATGTAGCACATGAACCATCTTTATACACTAACAAAAAATATCAGATGCAAATAAGATACAATAGTGTATAATATCTAATCATAGCCAGAATAAAGATAACTAAACAAAAACTATAATCGCCACCAGTGACAAGATTGTTTAACCATGCTAAAAAATAACATAATATCATAGAAAGCTAGACCTGTTTTCTACGGAATAACCAACAAGTTCAAGAGGAAGAAGATGATGGTTAGAGGGGACCAGGAATCACCCACTCCCTTGAAGATGATTATCTTGAAATTTTTCCATGATGATAACTCCTTCCTCCTCCAGAAGGCCTATTTTAGACAAAGCATCAACCCTGTAATTGAACTCTATGTGAACATTTTCGAAAGAGATGTGCTGAGAGTGATTTTTAGTAATTTGATTCTCTCCTTCCAACACTGAAGATCTACCACTTGTAGCTGATGTCTTCCTTGGAGCCATCAAATCGCACTCTAGGAATCTCCTTGCACATGTATTGATGCCACCTTCATGGAAGTAAAGACCAGAAGAAGAGCCCAACAAGCTGTTGGCTCTACTTTTGTATTGGAGCCCAACCCCATATTCAGATAGATTTTTTTTTTTTTTTTTTTTTTAAATACGAAATCGGTTGCTTGTTATATTCAAAAAAGATGGGGGAGTCTAAGCTCCGATTTTACAATAGATGGAGTTACGAATGTAACTAGATTATGGATTTCATTGTGGCAGATCACATGGGTTCCTTTGCTGCTTGCTTGTAAAGTTCTAAAGCAAGTGTAGATTCTTATAAATTGGGACAAAAGAAAACTGGTTTTGCTGTACATTTAGAAATAAAGATAGGTCTAATTAGTTAATCAGCTGAGGTCTCTGATTGGCTGTGAATTCACAAATTCTGCTGGGAAATACATTTGGGTAGATTGCTCCTTGACAATTTGGCGCTGTCAAGGGATGAATTGGAGCAGGCTCGCTTGATTGCATAATAGACTTCCTTTTTCTCGTGAGTAGGCATGGCTGGCTCGCTTGTCCGCTTCCTGGTTGCTGGATCGAAGGACATGAAAAAATTGGCACTTCAAGTTCTGAGACAACATAGTTTTGCAGCGACTTATGATTTGATGAAGGAAGAGGTTGGATGCGTGTTTGTTGCTGTTCATTAAACTGACTATTATAGCTGAGTCGCCGAAGACAAGAGCTTTATTAATCCCTTGGTTCTGAAGCTACAAGAGGCCTTGAAATAGTGCCAATGCTTCAGCTCGATTGTTGCTCAAACTCCCCAAGCCCCATTCGAAAGAGGACACCATTGCACCTGAAGGATCCAGAATGATGCCCCCTGCGCCCGCAGCATCGGGATTGGACTTGGATGCTCCGTCGAAGAATAATGAATGAGTATTCTTTGCCAGAAGCCATTTACCGAATTCCTCTTTTGAAAGGCGGATTTTCCATTCGATATTGTTTGATTTGCCAGGGGATTTACGGATCTTAGTTGCTGGGATGATGTTGGACCTGTCTATTAAATTCGAAATGAAATTTCTCTCCTCTGTCCATAACATGTCGAGATCGATTCTCTGAGTTAGCTTGACTGCTATTGTTTCCGTTGCAAGACTGGTGGCTTTGAGAATTACGTGTTTGGTTGTTGTAGCTTTATCTCGGAAGATCGAACTGTTTCGGGCGATCCAGATGCGCCACAAAAGAGCGAACGGGATGGCGTTCCACATTCTTCTGGCTGGGTTTTGATTTTCTGATTGCCAGGGGTAGATCCTTCTCCAATTGTTTAAAATTTCAATAATAGATTGCTGTGGATTCCAAATGGAGGGGACGGAAGGTGCTATGTTGTTCCAGCAATAGGCAGCAAAGGGGAAAGATATAAACAGATGCTGAAGGGATTCCTCCGCCGTTTGACAGTTGGGGCACCTGGAGGGCCCGAAGAAGCCTCTCTTCCTGAGGTTCTCAGCAGTTAAAATTTTTCCATGGAGGAGAGTCCACATAAAGAATTTGATCTTTGGGATTGCTTCAGCTCTTTTTAGGATCTTCCTCTGAGTCCAGACTGCGGTGGGAAATTCTTTGCTGCTCAGGTAGCTGTAACCTGCTTTGATGGAGTAATTTGTTCCTGAAGGGTCCCAGTGAAACTCATCCTTTGTGCCTTTGATGGTGGGAGCTATACTGTGAAGGTTGCTGCAGAGAGAGTCAAAGCTATCGTTGAGGTGATGAGGTATAGGTGGGAATGCCCATTGAATCCATGCATTAGTTGAATCATTCCATTGGGAGATTTGACTCAATTTGGTTATGCCTTTGTTGTGAAGGTAACGCAGAATAGGGTCGGTACCTGTGAGGTTGTTTATGGGAGGATTCCCCATGATTTTGTCCGAACCTATATTCACCGTTTCGCCTCCTTTTGGCACTTTTGAGACATTTTGCGCCATGAAGACTATGGCTTTTTTGCAGAATTTCCATATCTTTGTGCATTGTCTATTAGGGATTTCAGCATTGAGGATTTACAATCTTGGCTGACTGAGATATTTTGATTCTAGGACGTTTTTCCACCATGCTGGTTGATTGTCCATGAGTCTCCATATCAGCTTCCCACCGAATGCTAAATTCATAAGAGATGGGGACCTGATGCCCAGACCACCATTCTCAGGACTTTGTATAACCTGTTTCCAGTTTACTAAATTGAATTTTTTCTTTTCATTCTTGCCTCCTTGCCAGAGGAAGTATCGGAGGATGCTATCCATTTTTTGATGGAACGAAGCTGGCGCATGGGCAAGAGAGAACTGGTATAAAGGAAGGGAGGAGAGCCCTGATTTTAGGAGAACCTTTCGCCCAGCTAGATTGAGCCACGAAGTTCCCCATCTCTGAATTTTCCTTTTCATTTTATCCAGCATTAAGTCCCAGATTCTAGTCTTTGCTTTCCTTGAGGTTACCGACATTCCCAGATAACTGAAGCTGTCCCAATCTAACTTGCAGGGGACACCAAAAGTATTAGCAATGTTATGGATTGTTTGGGCAGAGACATTCCAACCATAAATGCAGCTCTTAAGGTAGTTTATTTTACCGCCAGAGTATCTCATGAACTTGTCAGGCAGGGACTTAAATCTTCTTGCAATAATGGTGGACACCCCCCCTAGCAATAGGGTGTCGTCAGCAAATTGGGAATGGTTTATATTTTTGATGCCATCTTCGAACTTGATACCTGTAATGAGGCCTGATTGCCTCTTTTGATCGAGGGCACTGCTAAATGATTATGCCATAAGGATGAATAGATATGGGGATAAGGGGCAACCTTGCCTTAATCCTCTTGAGGATTGGAAGGAAGGACCAGGTCTTCCATTAATGAGGGGGCGATCCAAGGCCTGGAAATGCAGCTTCTGATGATATTAATAAAGAGAGGTGAGAAGCCCATCCTCTGGAGAACTGCAAATAAAAAAGAATGCCTTACCCTATCAAAGGCGTTGGCTAGATCTAGTTTTAATATGAAGCCTTTCTCATTCCTTGCTTGACTGGAGTGTATGGCCTCTTGGACTAAAAGAATAGAGTCTGAGATTTGTCTGTTTGCTATAAAGCCTCCTTGATTATCTGAGATCAGCATCGGTAGAAGAGGTTTTAGCCGAGAGGCTATGATTTTAGTGAAGATTTTATATGATGAGTTGCATAAGGATATGGGCCTGAAGCGAGAAAAGTTGGATGGCCGATTCTCCTTCGGAATAAGAGCCAAATGTGTAGCATTTGTGTATCCACCTATCTTGCCTTTTTTTTGAATCCACTTGATGTATTTTATGAGATCTTTCTTTATCAGCTCCCAGTAATCCCTATAAAAGCTGATTGGAAACCCATCCGGACCAGGAGACTTGTTGGGGTGAAGGGTCCAGATTGCTTCAGCGATTTCTTCCTCTTTTATTTCAGCTGTCAACTTTTTGTTTAGATCATCTGTGATTTTAGGATGCAAATGCTGCAGAAGGTCATCATAAGTTTCTTCCTCTGGCACCTCAGTTAACAGGTCCTTGAAATGCTCTGTAGCGGCTTCTTTAATATCTGTTTGTTCCACATGATTTGTCCCTGCGCTGTCCGAGATAGCAGTGATGGTGTTTCGGGCTTGTCTAGCGGCGGTTTGCTTATGGAAGAAAGAGGTGTTCTTGTCCCCGCTTTCCAACCATACTTGCCTTGATTTGGTGCACCATTTTTCCTCCTCCTGCCTTTTAATTTTGCTAAGTTTAATGTACAGCTCTTGTTCTTGAAGTTTTTTACTGTGGCTGTAATCATTTTGTTCGATTGTGCGCTGGAATTCAGCGATTTGTATTTTTAAGTCACGCTTTTCCTGCTCTGGCTCTTTGTAACAGGATTTGGCCCATTGCCTTAGCGCTGTCTGCACATTCTTTAGTTTGCTTTCCCAAATGTAGCTTGGGGAGCCCTCAATATGCTGCCTCCAAGTAAGTTGAATGATATTTCGAGCAGATTGCTATTCGCTCCAAAGCTGGTTAAACTTAAAGGGCAGTGGACCAAGGTTGCAGTGGATGTTTAACTCGAGGGTAATTGGATAGTGGTCTGAGGCAACGAAAGAAAAAATGGCGGAGTTGACAGATGAGAAAGTTGACAAAAGAGAAATATTCACCAAGAATCTATCCAACCTCTCCATGATATTGTGACTGCCCAGTCTTCGATTGTTCCATGTAAACTTGCGGTTTTTTGGAGTTATGTCTATCAGGTCACCAATATGCATTACATTTTCCATTTGATTCCTGAATGGGTCTGGCAGAAATTTCCCCCCTCACTTTTCATTTGCATGAAGGATTAAGTTAAAGTCACCGCCTACAATGGTATTGTTGCTGTCTCCTTCTAGGATGTGGTTGCTAAGAGTTTCCCAGCAATTTCCTTTATCCCTGTAATGATTGGGAACATAAACGTTGAAGATGACAATTTGCTGTTGCCTGTTATTATTTTTTAGGACTGTTTTTATCCAGTGCTGTTCGACTATCTCAGATTCACATTGCCAGTCATTCTGGTTCCAGATTGTAGTAATTCCTCCCGAAGCGCCTCTCGCTTCGCATATGCTTCCTCTGTAATTTTTGTACTTTCCAATGATTTGGCTGATTTCTGTTTCCCTTTGTTTCGTTTCCTGAAGTAATATAATGGATGGTTTCTCCTGCACTATAAGGTCTGTTAGAGCATTGATTTTTGAGGGGTGCCCAAGTCCCCTGCTGTTCCATGAGAGAATTTTGATCATTTCAAACCTATGTTTCGAGAAGGTGCTCTGCCTCCTTTGTCTTTGCTAGCTACTTCTTGTTCTTTAGTGGCCTGAATGAAGGATTCTATTGGATGCTGCAGACCAAGAGCGATGTCCTTCTGAGCATTTTCATCCCTGTGTTGCTTTGTGGACTTTCTGCCTGGCTTTTTTTGTCCATCGAAGGAGGAACCCTGGTCCATGGAATTGCTACGGGTAACTCTAGGAGGAAGAGAATCAGATAAGAGATGGGCACTCATATGAGGGGAGGAGGACTGTTCTGGATGGGAGGAGGGTTGGGCAGAGGGATTCGAGGAGATAGCGATCGAGGGGGATGGATCATCTTCAGGGAGGGTTAGAATATGGAAAGGGTTGGTGGATGAAGGGGAATGAGGGGGATTTTCAGGGTCGGGAGAATGAGATAGATGAGGAGGAGGAGGCGGAGGAGACGGGATATGGGCAGAGGGTTTAAGAGAAGAGGGATCATAATCATTGGGCAGAGAGATGCTAGGGGCAGATTTTTTTTTTTTTACCACTTCCCATTGCTGATCTTGAGTATTGCTATCCACATTAATTATCTTAGTGCAGCGATTAGAAAAATGACCGTACTCGTGACATACCTTACATTTAAAGGGGATCTGTTCATAGTCGAGCTGTTGGATGTGTGACCATTCATCGACTTTGATCTTGATAGCTTCTGGAAGTCCTTTGCCCAAATCAACCTCGACGTAGCTACGAGCGCAGGCTTGCATGTTGTCTCTTGGTTCGCTTCTGTCAATGTATTTGCCGACTGCGTTTCCAATGGCTCTTACAGAGTCATCTCCCCAGCAATGTAATGGGAGATGAGGGAGACGAACCCAGATAGGAACTGCATTAGGAATGTCAAGTTCTGGATCGAAATCTGGTGTCCACTTGTTTAGGTACAGACCTCTGGAATCCATAAAGTAAGGTCTGTTGCGAAAGATCAGATCCTTGTCATTCTTTGTCTCGAAATGAAAGGTAAAGAAGCCTTTCCCACAGAATCTGATGGCAATTTTTCCTTGAGTTTTGTCCGACCAGTTTCTTTCCACCCACCTCTGGACAGTTTTAGGTGAGGGCCAAAGGCCAGTGAATTGGCCAATCAAACCTCTTTCAGCCAGAGCTAAGGCAGCCAGTCTGGGCACAGTAGGAGGCAGAGAAACCTCCTGAAGTCCTTCTAATTTTTTTACAAATTTGATGATAGCTGGGCGGTTTCATTGAGGCGGCAGGGAGATGACAAGGGCAGAGAATGCCTGTTGCTGGGCCTGAAGCAGGTCAGACTCCTCCGGCGAAGACTCTGGAGAAGCCATCGAGGGCGCTGACCAGAAGGCCGAGGGCAGCAGGGGCGCGCGTTAGGTCACGGTGCTCAGAGCGCAGATCCGAAACTTGGATGAGCTATAGATAATAGTAATGTGAAAGATAACAAAATTCAAACTATATTCAGATAGATTTGCATCAAGAGTTTTTAAGGTAAAATAATAGTGGCACCTCCACCATAGCTATCATTTAGTTGGGATCCATTGAAGAAACTAGAGTTGTCTGCCTAGAATGCCAAAGGAGGGGTTGTAATGCGCTGTTGATTAGACTTTTTCTATTTCAGATAATCATGAAAAAACCAAGAATTTGAGGAAGGATCCTTTGAATGTTCATCTGATGGTTTTCAAAAATAAGTTTATTACGTGTTTTCCAGATTCCCTAAGCCACATAAACTAGGAGGAACTTATGAATCCCCATATTGGTGTCCCACCAGAGTAAGCAAGTCTCCAATAAAGTTGAAAGGGCCAAAAACCCCAGGGTTGAGATTTATGATGACTTCTTGCCACAGGGCTTCTGCAAAAACACATTGGAAAAATACGTGTTTAATTGATTCAGGCCCTTGTTTACATAGGGCACAAACATTTGGCCCCAGTAAACCTTGCTTGGAAATATTGTCCCAATTTGGAATTCAGTTTTCCAAAATCAACCAAAGGAAACATTTAAGCTTTGGAGGAATTTCCCAAATCCAAATTTTCTTATACCACCATTTATACTGTGTTACCACATTTTCAGCTGAGATTACTGCATAAGCTAGCTTGGTTGTAATTTGGCTAGAATATGGATTCATTTGCCAAGCTAAGGTATCCTTCCTGTCATTAAGAAAGAGACCACTTGAGACAAAATTTGAGTGTAGCTCTCCCACTCCAAATCTAACGTACCCTGCGGGCCCAAATCCACCGAGTATTTCCATCTTCCATTAAAATAGCCTTCAGAGCCTAGAATGAAAGCATGACCCAACCTTAAAATACCAACTGAGTTAAGTTGATTAATTAGGTTCTGAGATAATTTGTAAAAGGTTGTTCCTCCAACGTATGGTTATGTTCCTATCTTCATGTTATTACCATCACCTAGGATCCACGCTAGCCATCTTTTACTGCAAGGCACACCAGCCATCAAAGCACTCCCTATATTTGATCCTCCTTTGAAATATGAAGGTTGTACCAATCAGATCCATTGATAAAAGGTTCTGTTTTTCAAATACTTGTCAGCCATTAGAGAGCTCCAAATACCAACACCGGTAATAACTCTCCACATATTTTTCATTGCCAGAGCTATGCCAAACCAATGAAGGTTATTGACACCCCATCCTCCACAATTTTTGGGTTGTGACAACACTTCCCATTTTGCAAGGTGGATTCCAACTCTCTCTTTTTTACCTACCCATAGGAAATTGAAGAAAGATTGCCTAATTCTATTGTTAACAGTTTTGGGAACCTTTGACAGAAAGAGCTAATAAACTGGTATGCTCTCCAATACCGACTTTAGTGGTGTCTTTTTGCCTCCTATAGACAACCACTTGTAACACCAATTGTCAATATGACTCTCAATGCATTTATGAAGCCAATTCCAATAAGCAATTGTATAACAATTTGGCTTAAGATGATAACCAAGATATGTAAGTCCATGCTCCAAAGTTGTACCTTTGAATGGAAGAATAATACTAATCCTTTTTGAAAAATCAGAAATTGACATTGTTCATATAAAAGGTGGACTTACCTTGGTTTATCTACATTCCAGTGGCTGCATAGAAAGAGTAAAAAATGGAGTTGTAAACCTGCCATTCTCTAACTGGTATTTCCCCAAAGATCAAGACATCATCCATAAAGAGAAAATGGGTAAGAAAGATATTTTTAAAGATCTTAACACCCTTCAGATTTTGCCTTGGATATCATCTTGCTTAAAATTTCAATCACAAGAATAAAAAGCAATGGCAATAGAGGACAACCCTATCGAAGTCCTCTTGATGCTGATAAGAAGGTTGAAAGTGAGTCATTGACTAGGACTGCAAAGTTAGCAGAGGAAATACAACCCATAATCCAATTAGTTACATGATCATCCAATCCAATATGTAGCAAGAGAAGTCTGAGGAAGCCCTTGCTTACCCTATCATATGCTTTTAGGAGATCCAACTTGAGAATGTCAGTTGTGCATTTTTTGGCTTTAATGGATTGTGTTGTCGCACAAAGTGTCTAGGCACCACGACAACGCTCAGAGTAAGGGATGTCACTCTAATCCTTACTCACTCCATTTAGACTCTCTCCTAGACAAGTCAAGGGGGGTAGTACCTAAGGTGAATGGATGAGGGTAGTCTGTGGAACACATGCTTTAGGAGATTTTAAGGATGAACAACTTGATGAATTTAAAGCAAGTCTTAGTCAATTTAGATAGGTAGATCAAAATGAGACACAATTACAAGATAAAAATGACTATAGACCAATACATTTATATTTGAATTAACCATAGACTAAATAAAACAAGTTATCCAGAGAAAACTTATAAATGTGGCAAAGCGACGATAATGAACAATTAAACGTAAGATGCTCAAAACTTTAGCATGCAAGATGATCTAGCAAAATTAATCTTTCTCCAACGGTCAATATGAATTAAAACATTTATCGCACCTTAACCATATAAAAATCATGAAAATTTAAAATTTTACATTTAGAACCAAAAAATACCGGGGAAATTTAAATTATCATCTTAATTATTCCTTAGACAATTTAATTTAATGTGAAAAATGAAGAAGTAAAATAAATCAAAGGGTTAATAGATCGAATTTTTAATGGGCCATAGGCCACATCAAATTTTTTTAATGTTAAAGCGCAAATCCTTTAATTTACTTTAGTTCATTCTAAATTATAAAGTCATTAAAAAAATACAACTAAAAAAAACTTTCAGATTTTCTTAATTTTTAAAATTTTAGAATTTTTATGTTTTTTAATGTTTTTTTCAAATGAAAAAAAAATCATAAAGGAAAAAAAAAGTCAAAACAAAGATCAAAATTAAAAAGAAAACTGAATCTAACTTAAGGCAAAGAATGAAAATTAAAAAAGGAAGGTCGAATGTATTTGAAATCGAAACTAACCCTAATTGTGAATACAAAAAAACAAAAACAAAAAAACAAATGAAACCCAAAAAAAAAAGTAAAATCGAACATGCTTTGTTTGTTGTGTGTCTGCAGGTCTGGAAAGGCTTGACAACGGCATAGGATTTGATGCACGTGAAGGAGCGAGAAGTGGATGCATGTTGCAGGTTTGGAACTGTGGGATGGACAAAGCAGCAAGGGGATTCGAAGAAGCAGCTGCGAAGCAATGTGGGAGGACATAGAAGGCAAGGTTCGAGGGTTTGCAGCTCGACGGGAGGGCAAGGAGCTGCAGGTTGGACAAGCGGATTTCATGGCTGCAGTTAGGGCTCGAAGGAGCTTGATGCATGTCGATGGAGGATTTTCAAAGGCAACAGAGGATGAGGGGGGTGAGGGTTCAAAGGGGTGATAGAGGCAAAAAACGCAGGCAGACAAGGTGAAAACAGGGTGAGTATAGAGGGATAAGGGGTTTTCCCTAATAAATTTTGAAATCTTCTGCAACAAAGCAAGAAAACCCAAGGCAACAAAACTGAAAAATGATTTCAAATTTTTTTAGAGAAAAATAAATCTCAAATGTGGCAGACAAAGAGAAAATTGGTAGCTCAATTAACCCTTAAAAATTTTCCCATAAATCTTTAATTATTTTGATATATTCTGCTTTAGATTTATCAATGAAGCCTCTGTAAAATTATTTCAAGATTTTAAAAATTTAAAACCCTTGGACCACAAAAAGTTGGATAATATCACTGCAAAAATAATTTCGAGGCCAGATATTACCCTCCAAGGCCTAGATCTGGCTTCAAATCAAACTTCACTTTCAGATCTGCAACCTGTACCTGAAAACAAGAACACCCACAACTCAGATATACAAAAATAAATAAAACCCTAGAAACCCAAGTTAGAAAACCCAAAAAGTTTATAGATCTATCCACAAGTATGGCAGATCTATCAGATTTGAGGAGTGCGAGTCCAACTCCGCTCCCAGATTTGATAATTTAAGGCTCTCGACAACTAGTTCTATCAAATTTCCACATAAAAGTTAAATTTTTAAATTTTAAAGGAGGTGCTTAGTTTGAAACTTTTCGTATATCACCATTAAAATCTTATGATAAGCTTGTGATTAAATTTTAACTGGGCTCTTCAGAAAACATGAGTCAAGAGCTGGCTGGTCCAACTGAAAACTTCCCCTAATGCCCGAGGATCTAAAAATCAAGACTTTCCTGCAAAACTCAATTCAACCATCAAAATAGAGCGAGAAAATAATAATAAAATTCAGATAAATAGAGATACCTGCAATTACATTCAAAATTTTAAATTATCATTTAAACCCCAGTGACTGAGCAAGATACCTGTACTCGAATCATTCCTTCAAAAGCTATCATCAATGGCTAAAAAAAATATTATGCATGAAAACTACACATCTTACAGTATTTCCATGAAGAGTAACACCGACGAAAATTAACCCCAAAGTCTTTCTTTATTATTTAGAAAAAGATTACACAAGAGCTTTTAGCTTAGCACACAACTCAAAGATCGGATGGATCAACTGAAAAATGACTTCCTATTTAAAGATAAATCCTCCAACGACTAGTTTGAGTGATCTTTGTCAAAGCAATCTCGATCGTTGATGACGATTAAAATATATTTTAATCTCATCCGTCAAAGTATTAAATTCTTGAGGAAATTTTATTTTTTCAACTAAATGCATTTTAATTAACTCAAAAATAAAAATTTTGAGTTAATTTCCTAAAAAATTGACTTTGACTTAACCCTGAGGGATCAAAGGCTTAAAATTTAGCAAAATAATTAATTTTCCTTAGTCCCGAGACCTTTTAAAAATTGTTTTTTAAGGACCAACGAATTTTGCTTTTGGAGAATTTAAATTAACCTAAGATCTAGTATTAATTAAATTTATGGCTTAGGATTTTAATTAATTTTTGGCCAGAAAATTTAATTAATTAACTTATGAGGGGTAAATTATTTTTCCAACCCTCAAGACACTTTACATCATAATTTTCATATTTTTTACATCATAAGGGGGAAAACCCATCTGTAATAGACCGTCACAGACTACTCATTTCTGCGACACAAATATAATCGAGCAGACCAAGCAATTTGTAATAAAATAACCTAACCAAATAGTTAGGATTATTCTCAAATCACTTTTACATAGACTCGATCTAAAACACTAGGACTCGCCTAAGATCCCAGTGGCAAAATACATTTCGGCTTTGGGGTGAGACTGAAGCAAAACTCTGTTGACTATTCGAGAATGGATCGGTGAGACAAAAAACCTCCAAGAATGTAGATTGTCACCAGAAAAGTAGGTTTACCTAAACCATTACATACATGACACAATTTTGCTGAGATTATTTACATCATATATATGCAGAATTGGTTTACATTAAAACATGGTGATCAGGTTGCTAATGATAGTTGGACGGCACAAACACATTGATCAAGTGCTATCCCTTTTGCAAAAAAAGGGGATGTACTTCTATGGGTTTTTGACACGTAGTGGTCAACATCTAGCTCTACTTAGGGACATGTTGCTGCATCGGAGGAATGTGAGAATCCAGAATCTGCATCCACGCACACATAAGATAACATAAGTAGCGTTGTTGGGTCCCTATAATACTACTGATTACCCCATTACTATTGTAGTTATACCCTTTATTAATATTGTTGTGCCCCTATTGTCCCCATTTTGTTATTACTGTGCCCCATAGAATCCCTCTATTGTTATTTTTGTGGCTTCATATTATCATTGTTAGGTTGGATGGGTTATATTGTGACTCCTTAGACTCCTATATATAGAAAGGAGGTTTTGTCATTTGAATCATCCAATAATTGTTCATTTATATAATGTAAAGGAGGTTGCCCCCTCGAAGAGGCTGAATTCTAAGGCGTTGGTCTATCTTTTCTATCTTTTTCTTGAGTTGGTTACATAACATTTGGTATGAGAGCTTTGGATTCTAGGGTTTCGCTGCTCCAAACAGGTCATCGTGGCATTTTCGCTATTTTTTCTGCGACCTTTCAGAAGTTGAAAAAAAAAACCCATTTGAGAAGACATCGCGTTAAATCTCGTGTTCGAATTTCAGAGCTTTTTGCGCTATATTTGCGGAGATATGATCTGAGGAAGTTGGGCTTTTTGCGGACTCCTGAATTACATTCTAAACAGGTGACCTGGGGAAAATCGTCATAACTTTTTCTCTGAGCATTGGATTGAAATTTCGTAAGGAGCAGAAAGAATATGGACTTTAGTTTCTTCTATATATTTTTCAGAGCTAAAGGTCGAAATAGTGACTCGTGGCACGTCGCACAAGTTCGCTCTACTGAACTAGTCTATAATCAGGTCACTGTGGTAGATTTCGCATAACTCTTCCTTGGAGAATCCAATTTGGATCAGACTGGTGGCATTGGAAAGAGGACACAGAGGGCTACCACAAATCGCAATTTTAGAACTAGATGATCCGAAATTACAGAGATACATCAGGTCCAATATTAGGCTCCTACAAAGTGAAAAAAGGTGTGTAAGTTTTTTTAATTTTTTTGCATAAGATTGGTTTGAACAATTAGTTTGAAGGAATTCAAAGGGCATAGTAAAGCATTATTATTGGTAATTGATGCCCCGAGGAAAGAAAATGAAAACACCTAGTAGGCAATCTGAAAGCTCTAGCATGACCCATGAAGAAGAGGAAAAATGCAACATAATATATCAAAATTATGAGACCAAGTGCAACATTGTCACTTGCACAAAAAGGAACAAAATCTAAGATGGATGGTTTAAAGAAAGATGTAGAAGGTAAGATGGATGGTTTAAAGAAAGGCGTAGAAGCTAAGATGGACGATTTGAAGATATATTTGAAGACAGACATGGACAATTGAAGATAAATATGAATAAGTTGCTACAAGAAATGGTCACTAATGGTGAAAGGGTAGTAAAGGAAACTCATGATGACAACAAAAGAAATGTTAATCATGATTCAATTGACTCTAATGTTGGATCGAAGACCCACCATATTCCAAAAATCAATATGAGGAAGTTTGATGGCAAGGATCCTGCAACATGGATATTACAGATGGAACAATTTTTCGATCTCAATAATGTGCAAAACACACAAAAGGTACATATTGCAACT
>APFE030158894.1:143443-159111 GCA_000404065.3 Pinus taeda
AAATGGAATTGGTGCTGTTCTAATGCAAGATGAAAGACCCATTTCTTTTGAAAGTCGTCCAATCAAGTGAAAATTTTTACACAAAGCTATTTATGAGAAGGAAATGTTGGCAATACTCATGCACTTAAGAAATGGCGACCCTACCTAATGGGAAGAAATTTCAAGGTAAAAACAGATCATGATAGCCTTAAATACTTTTTAGAACAAAGATTATCCTCTGAAGAGCAACAAAAGTGGGTCACAAAGATGTTGGGTTATGACTTTGAAATCATCTACTAAAAGGGAAGCAAAATGTGGTGGCAGATGCACTCTCAAGAAAGGATGAGGATGTGGAAGCATTGTTGTGCGCCATTTCTATTATCCAACCAGATTGGATAAACGAAGCAAGGGAGGAATGGAAGAATGATGAAGAAGTTTGGGCTCTTATTCTAAAGTTACAACAAGATTCCAGTACATCTGATACATTTAGCTGGCAAAATGATTCGTTATGGTACAAGATCGCTTAATACCTCTGTAAGGATTCCCAGCTAAAACAAAAGATTCTTATGGAATTGCACACTTCTCCCTTAGGAGGGCACTCAGGATTTTTAAAAACTTACTACAAGGTTAAGAAGGAATTTTTTTGGGATGGCCTTAAATCGGATATTCAAAAGTTTGTGGCGGAATGTTTGATATGCCAACAAAATAAAGTTGAAACAATTAAGACACCAGGTCTATTACAACCTTTATCCATTCCAAGCCAACGTTGGAGGAGGTTTTAATGGATTTTATCACAGGTTTACCCAAGTCTGAGGGAAAGAGTGTCATCATGGTGGTAGTTGATAGACTTACCAAGTATGCACACTTTTGTGCATTATAACATCCATTTAAAGCTAGTGCAATTTCTACTGCATTTATGGAAACAATTCAAAAGCTACATGGAAACCCAAAGATTATTGTAAGTGACAGAGATCCCATTTTCACTGGAAATTTTTGGAGAATTATTTTCTTGTCTTGGTACTTAGTTAGCTCATAGCTCATCTTATCATCCTCAATCTGATGGGCAAACTGAGATAGTAAACAAATGTTTGGAAGGATATCTTCGTTGCTTGTATCTGATAAACAGACACAATGGGTCAAATGGTTGCCTCTGGCTGAATGGTTGTATAACATTTCCTTCCATACAGCAACAAAAATGACCCCATTTATGGCACTTATGGGTATCAGCCACCATCCATCACATCATATTTAAGAGAAAATTCTAGGTTCAGGCAGTGAACATCACATCGAACATCAACAACAAGTCCTCCAAACCTTAAAGGATAACCTCGTGTTGGCACATAATAAAATGAAACAACAGGCAGATCAACATTGCAGTGAAAGAAGTTTTGATGTAGGTGATTGGGTATTCCTACGGCTACATCCATATAAGCAAATGTCCCTCAAGCAAGCTAAGAAGGATAATAAATTATCACCAAAGTATTATGGTCCGTACAAGGTGGTGCAAAAGATTGGTACTATGGCATACAAATTGGAGCTTCATGCGGCTTCTCGATTGCACCCAATTTTCCATGTTTCATGTTTAAAGAAGGTTATAGGCGGCAAGCTCCCAGTTCAAACTATATTGCTAGAACTTGACGAGGAAGGAAAAAGTATATTGGAACCGGAAGCAGTCACAGAAACAAGAACTCGACAGCTACGAAATCGATCAATTTCAGAGTATCTTATCAAGTGGACGAACTTATCCACTGAAGATTCTACATGGGAGGATGAGAATTTTATACATAAGTATCCAAAACTACTCAAGTGTTGAGGACAACACTTTTTTGAAGGAGAGGGGCATGTTGGGTCCCTATAATACTAGTTATTACCCCATTACTATTGTAGTTATACCCCTTAATAATGTTGTTGTGCCCCTATTGTCCCCATATTGTTATTACTGTGCCCCATAGAATCCCTCTATTGTTATTTTTGTGGCTTTATATTATTATTGTTAGGTCGGCTGGGTTATATTGTGACTCCTTAGACTCCTATATATAGAAAGGAGGTTTTGTCATTTGTATCATCCAAGAATTGTTCATTTATGTAATGTAAAGGAGGTTGCCCCCTCGAAGAGGCTGAATTCTAAGGAGTTGATTTATCTTTTCTATCTTTTTCTTGAGCTGGTTACATAACAAGCGTCCATTCAAAAATCATCATATGACATCACATGAAAGATATAAGCTCTTCGTTTATTAACTATCCTAATAACATGAAAAACATAACTACAAAATGAAATGTTGAAATAAAAGGGTGTAGGGTTAGGAATACAATACAAAGGATGCCTAGTGGCACAAGATGTCCTCTCTGAAGTACAATTTGAGCATTTGGCCATTCACAAGTAAATCCAATGGTTCGCCTTCCAATGTGCTCAAATGGAATGAGTTGGCTCCAACAATGCCTCGAATGATGTATGGTCCCAGCCACAAATTGTTAAATTTTTTATGCTTTCCTAGTTTTTCATTCTTTTGATCCCACAACAAGATCATATCTCCAACTTGCAAAGATCTAGGATGAGATTTTTGGTCAAATCTTTTCTTGATGTTGGATTCTTATACATATTATCAAAAGCCTTCCTACAATTTTCATCCAACTCTACAAGCTGATCAATTATATTCTGGACAACAGTTGTATTGTTAGTAAAGTGCTGAAGGAGTTGGTAAGTTGGAAATTTAAGGTGCACTGGAAAAGTTGCATCCAACCATAGACTAATTCAAAGGGACTTTTACCAATAGTTTTTTTTTTTTAATCCTATCTGCGCATAAAGCATACTTGGTTTTATTGTCCCAAGATCGCTTATTATCTCCCACTATTTTCTTGATAATGGTTATAAGATTTTTATTACTCGACTCAACTAGGCCATTACCCTAAGGATAATAGTTAGATGAATGAGCTAACACAATGCCGTACTTAAAACCTAATGATGAAAGTTCCATAGAACTAAAAGCTTTAGCATTGTCAGTGGTGATCTTGGTAGGAACACCAAATCTAGTAATTATTTGATTTTCAAGAAAGTCCATAATAACCTTTTCAATGGCATTCTTAGCTGGAATGGCTTCAACCCATTTTGTAAAATAATCAATAGCGGTCAAAATCAATGAGTAGCCATTGCTATAATTTTCATGGAATTTCCCTATGAAATCTAGACCCCAATGTTGAAAAGGAGCCTCAACAACTACAAGTTGAAGGGGCAGGGCAACTAGCTTCTATTTCCCAGTGAATAGTTAACAGGATTAGAAACATCTAACAAATTTGTGCACATCAGTAAAAATTGAAGGCCAGTCATATCCAGCTCTAAGGATCTTGTGGGCAGTAGTTTTAGCAGCATAATGCCCTCCACAAAATCCAAAGTGAAACTCAGAAATCAACTTTTAGACTCAACTTCATCAACACATCTAAGTATAATGCCCTCTGGATTTCACCACCTAAGGCCATCCTTCATGAGGAAATACTTAGAAGCCTTTAATCTAAGATCCCTTATTTTATGAGCAACTAAATGGCTAGGACATGTAAGATTCAATTGGTAACATATAATATCCTTGTACCATTCATGATCTCCTAACCTTTGCAATTCATGTGAAGATGAATCGCTAAGAAAAATCAAACCAAGAGGTTTCTCATTATTTTCAGTTAGCATCTTAGCGAAACCTTGATCCTAGACCAACTTGGTGGGTTTAAGTTACAAATCATATTCTTGAATTTTCGTTACCCACCTAGCACGGGTCCCTAAGCAATCATTTTGAGTTAATATATCTTTGACAAGGAATGTGGGACGTAAGCTACGACTTTGGAATATCCCACATATGTCCTGAAATGCTTAAGAGATTCAATTAAGGCATAAACTTGCTTTTCCATGGTAGTGTTATTGAACTCTTAATTTTGAAGTGCTCTACTCATGAAAGAAATAGCTATTCTTGCCCATCCTTATTTTTTTGAAGTAAGACACCAACAATGGTACCTCAGAAGCGAAAGAGAAAATCGTGAAATCCTTGGAATAATCGAGACTAATTAAAACATGAGCTTTGGATATAACATTTTTATTTCTTGAAAACCCTTTCTACTGTGTCTTTTTTCAAAAGACTTTGAATAGGCTTTGCTAATTCTACGTAATTCGAAATAGATCTTCGAAGGAAATTTATTTTTCCTAGGAAGGACTGGAGGGCTTTTAGATTATGGGGTTTTGGAAATAATACTCAGAGGGGGGGTGAATCAGTACTATCAAACTAATAATTTTTCATTTCCATAATCAGATTCATATACGCTACTTCAGTTAAGGGAACTCGCGTGTACACACAACTGTGTTTAGTGCAACTAGTGTATATCCAACAAACTTATGATTCAGTTAATTCTTCATATATTCATCTTTAATCAGTGCATCAGAACCATATAAACAGTAACTAGGTGCAGTAAAAACATAACAAATCATCACACATAAGAAACACACATGAACACCAAGATATAAGGTGGAAACCCAATGTGGGTGAAAACCACCTGCTGTAATCGTCTATGTCTTCTTTTAATAATAAGAGAATTCTGTTTACAATTTTTGTACTGGTGCAGTCTTATACAAGTACGTAGGCTTCTACCTCCAGAAGGCTACAACCTTCTCTCATTCTCCAGCTTCTACTGGAAGGGAGCTACAACCCCCTAGCTCTTGTACTAGCTGATATGTTTACTAGTACGTAGGTGCCGTCCTATAGAAGGCTACAACCTTCTCCTTTCTTCCAGGGACCACGTTTCATAAATTTTCAAACTGGATCCATCAACAACATCATTCAATCATCAAATATATCTGCATCAAACAATCTCCTACTGAACCAACCACAACCAAATCAATCAATCACTTTGACAACCTATCAATTTGATCTTTCAGAATGCTGTCACCAGAATACAGTAACCAGAACCCAAGCTAGAACCCAGAATACTGCACCAACAAACAATAGCAACTAAAACATAGATTATAAGGTATACGCTACTTTCTTGTGCCAAACCTACATGTATACGCGCTTTCCTCAAAGCCAACCAGCGTATACATCTGCAAATATTAATTCATACTTCTGCAGTTATACCAGACTTCCGTTATACCCAAATCATATCATTTACAGAATAATATTTGTGTCAGTATTCAGGTCTAGAATATTCATGAGAAAAAACACATGATGATAGTTCAGTTTACGCCTTAAGATCCCGATCCATCATTAGATCTTATCCTCCATCAACTGCTAATGTTCCTCCTTGGTCCAGATCCAGCAATGCACCATAGCCCAATAACCTGCATACTGGATCTCACTCTTCATCAGATATTCAATGCTTGAGTACCTTGGCCTAATGATATTCTCCTCTTTTTATAGTTTTAGGACTTTCTCAATACCATGGACCAAAACCACTTAGGACCAATACCTTGGATCAAATACCTGGGGTCAACATCTCAGACCCGATACCTTGGACCAATACCATGGATCAAAATACCATGGACCAAATACTTCGGACCAAAACTTAGTTTTCCAAGGTATATGCACTTTTCCTTTTGTGAAAGTGTGTGTGTACGACTTGTATATAGTGAACCCGTGTGTATACGCGGCTTGGCCAATAGTGAACCTGCGTATACCTCTCTTTCTTCATTTTGTGAGGTCTGATCTGTAACTCTGAGCTGTTAACCTGCTGCATTGTGATCTGTAACTCTGAGCTATTAACCTGCTGCATTGTGATCTGTCATGTGAGAGAGTTTCCATCAAGGAAAACACCTGTGTCATAATGCCAACAATCTCCCCCTTTGGACTTGATGGCAACAATTGCACCAAGTCACTCTCCCCCTTTGACATCAAGGGCAAAGGGACATGCTCCCCATGAGTGCATGTTGAATTCTTTGATATGCTGAAGTGTGCTGATTGAGCTCCCATGATCGAGTCCATGCTCCCCTTGAGCACAAGCACGGACTGCAAAAAGATGTTCTAAAAGAAGAACATGACTCTATAAAAGCATCACAAATAACCTTCCTATCACCAATGACTCATACATACATCCATCTCCCAACCAAGTGGGGATATACCAAATTTGACTTATCCACCCAACCAAGTGGGGGTATATCAATTGTTTATACAAGTCAAAAACAAGAAACATTACATCATTCATCCCATGCATAGTGGGGTTACACATTAAGTCTTTTCATGACCGCTACATTAAAAGATATACATGAAATATATAACAGAGACCAAATGTATTAAACAAGACCATGGTAGTCATCAACAACTATCATCAGCAACATTTGTCAACCAGCATCCAGACCAGCAACCATGTTCTTTCCCTGTACCTGTTCCACCTGAAACAAAATCTGCACCGAGACCTTCTAAGATAATGCCAACAATATGCATTATTAGAAGCATATGCTCCTCCTGAACCTGTGTCAGATGTTCACTGTTAGATCTGGTTATTTCATATATCAGAAGAGTTATCAAGGCATCATCATCATTCAAATATATAGCAAGTTATCTACAACTTATGAGATCCAACATATTTCCACATGTCGTCCACAGACCGTACCCATTATCAAGCAGAGCAGAGAATTCACTGAACCATATTAGACTCCCTTCTCCCGAGTCTGGCCCACTGCTTTTCCTCAAACTAGCATATACGCGACTGTACCCACAGAAACCAACGTTTATACGTGACTATGCTTCATGAAACTCGTGTATAACTACCTTTCTTTGAAAAATGGATTTTAACAACAAGATGATGCAGCAACTACTCCCAAATTTTGTCTGAGATATTCAAATGTCTCTCTGGGCAGTGGTTTAGTGAATATATTTGCAACTTGTTCTTTGGAGGGAACATACTCCAATTTGACCTTTTGTTCAAGCACTTGTTCATGTAGAAAATGATATTTGATGGGTATGTGCTTGGTCTTGGAGTGCATGACTGGATTCTTTGAAATACTGATGGCACTTGTATTATCACATAGAATGGAGATGGGTGGAGTACATGTGATCTGAATGTCTTGCAATTTTTTCATCATCCAAAGTAGTTGTGTGCAACAAGATGCAACAACCACGTATTCTGCTTCAGCTGTAGATAATGCAATCGAACTTTTTTTCTTGCTGAACCAAGACAATAACCTGGAACCCATATAGAATGCACCACCACTAGTGCTTTTTCTGTCATCAATACTTCCTGCCCAATCTACATCTGTATATGCATGAAGTGTAATATCTATATCTTTGGGATACCATAAACCAAAGTTCTGTGTTCCTTGGAGATATTTGAAAATCCTTTTGACTGCCTAAAGGTGTGATTCCTTTGGATTTGCTTGGAGTTTTCCAACTATTCCCACTACATGCACGATGTCTGGTCGGGTACCTGTTAGATAAAGCAGACTACCAATCATGGATCTATAAGTTGGTTGATGTACCGCTGCAGATTCATCATTTGAGCTGAGGCTACATCCTGTTACCATTGGAGTACATACTGGTTTCAAATCTTCCATGTCGTACTTTTTCAGGATCTATTTGAGATATTTGGTTTGTGAGAGAAAAATACCATCTTTATTTTGCTGAACTTGTAGACCAAGAAAGTAGGTAAGCTCACCAAGCAAGGACATTTCAAATTCTTGCTGCATTACTGAAGCAAAATTCTGAGTCATGGATTCTTCATTGCTACCAACAATGATATCATCAACATACACAACAATTATTAGCAATTTATCAGTGTCTATCTTTGTATATAGATAACTATCTGCTGACCCCTTTGAAAAACCCTTTTGGTGGAGATATTTGTGAAGACGGTAATACCATGCCCTTGGAGTCCGTTTTAGACCATAGAGAGCTTTCCTGAGTTTGGATACAAGTTTTGCATCATTTCCACGAATGAATCCTTCTGGTTGTTCAATATAGACTTCTTCTTCTAAGTCTCCATTAAGAAAGGTAGATTTTACATCCATTTGGTATACTTTGAATTTTTGAAAACTAGAAGAGCAAGAAAACATTCTGATGGCTTCAAGTCTAGCAACATGTGCAAAAGTTTCTTCAAAGTCTATACCTTCTTGTTGAGCATATCCTTTACAAACAAGTCTGGCCTTGTTTCTAATAACTTCTCCATTTTCGTTCAGCTTGTTTTTGAATATCCATTTAGTTCTTATGATATACTTATCATGAGGTCTAGGAACTAATTCCCAAGTATTATTCTTTTCAATTTTCTCAAGTTATTCATTCATCGCCTTGACCCAGCATTCATCTCTGCATGCTTCATTTACATTTTGAGGTTCAGTGGAAGATAGTAATGCTAGATAGCTTGAAGCTTCGGCGATGGTTCTTCTAATCCGCACCCCTGCCCCTTTTTCTCCTAAGATTTGAGTTTCTAGATGATTTTTCTGAACATACCTTGACGAAATCTTTTCTTCTATCGTCATCTCTTCTTCTGGTGCTTCACTGGTTTCTTCTTTGGAATCAGTGAGATTCGATGTGGGAAAATGATACTCATCTTCTTCATTGTCATAATCTTTGGTTTTTATCTGTTTTGGATTTTTGCATGCTACATCAACCACAACATCAATACTTTCAATAATTTTCCCAAGTCTTTTGTTGTAACATTTATATCCTTTACTTCGGGAAGAGTAGCCAAGAAGAATACCTTCATCTGCTCTAGGTTCAAACTTACCAAGTTTTTCATCAGTCCTTTTGATGTAGCATTTTCTTCCAAAAACTTTGAAGTATTTTATAGTAGGACCCTTACCATACCAAAGTTCATGTGGATTTTGAGTGTTGTTTACCTGAACATTTGCTTGATTAAGAATAGTGATGGCGGCGAAAGTATCTTCACCCCAGAAGGTTGCAGGAGTTCCAGATTCATCTAGCATAGCACGAGCCATTTGTTGGACAGTTCTATTCATCCTTTCTACCACTCCATTTTGTTGATTAGTCCTTGCAGTGGAGAGCTACCTTTTTATTCCATGTTGTTCACAAAAGTCAAAGAATTCGTCTGAGGTAAATTCCCCTCCTTGATCAGATCTGAGGCATTTGATTTTGCGATCTGATTTATTTTAAACCAAGGCTTTGAAGGCTTTGAACTTTTCAAATGCTTCATCTTTATGCTTTAGAAGATCTATTCAACACATTCTGGAAAAATCATCAATGAACAATATAAATTATTCTTCTCCACGAGGTGACTTTTTCCTTGATGGACCACATAAATCAGTATGAACAAGTTCAAGAGGCTTACTAGTTGATCCTTCATTTTCGATGAATTGAGATCTGGTTTGCTTACCGAATTGACATGGTTTGCATATAGTATTTTCAAGAATGTTGATATTTGGAAGATCACGAATAGCCCGAAATCTGCATGCTTTTCTTATTTGAGGAAAGCTTAGATGTCCCAATCTTCTGTGCCATAGTCAGTTTTCATCATTTTTTCTTAGATAGCACTGTTGTTGTCCTAGCTTGAGTATGTATAGGTTGTTTGGAGTTCTTGTCCCTTTAATCATGGTTTCTCCTGTATTAAGCTCATAAACAACAAATCCATTTGATCGAAACACTACTTGATTTCCTTGATCACACATTTGACTCACACTCAACAGATTATGCTTTAAGCCATCAACATACATAACATTCCCAGATTTAACTTTTTCTTTCAAGAAAATAGAGCCTTTACCTTTTATGACAGCAGGAGTGTCATTTCCAAATGAGACACTCTTTTCCTTTTCTAAGGCATTATATGAGTGAAGTTTTTCTCTGTCACCTACCATGTGTTTTGAGCATCCACTGTCGATGTACCACTGGTTTTCTTGTCCTTCTGCATACAAGGCTATACCACATCTTTTTGTTTGTGGTTATTTTTTTCTCCATATTTTGGGATTTAATGGAGTTTGCTCTTTTTGAGCTATTTGCCAAAATTTACTCCTGCATTCAGATTCTTCATGGCCAAAGTTGTTACAGATTGAGCATTCTATTTCATTTTCAAAAAGAGAAAAGTTATTATAGGAACTTTTCTTGATCCCTATCACATTCTTTTGATTTCTTTCTTCTCTAGTCATGATAGTTTTGTAAGTAACACATTGAGCAGCTTTCTGTCAAAATTATGACATGAGAAACATTGACCATTAAAGAAGTTCCTGCGATTATCGAATCTACTGACTTGTTGATTGTAGTTGAAGTTCCTCCTACTGACCTGTTGATCGATATTCTTTGAAGCAAATTGAGTATGATTTACCTGAGGTTGATTGTGGCTTCTGTTCACCCTTGAAGTAAATTGAGAATGATTCACTTGGTGATTTGCTTTATGCCTTTGCTAATGATTGTTGAATTGTTCACTGCTCTTCGCTGCATCACGATAGCTTTTAGTGGAGGTTGACGACTTCTGAGATGTGTCTTCGGTATATCCAAGACCTGTCTTTATCAGAGGAGAGTGCTGCACTTTGATAATTTAATTTAAGGTTTCTGATCCTTTAGAAGATATAAGATTGAGAGCTTTTGTTTTCTCAAGATCCTTACTTAAACCCACAATTTCAAATTCTAGCTTTTCATTGTGTTTTTCTCTTTTAGCAAGTTGGAATGTCAAGGTATCTATAATCATATTATTTTCTTCTAAACAAATTTTGAGTTTAGATATTTCTTAATAAAGGTCATCTTCATCTATAGCATCCAAAAAATCATCATCTTCATAAGCCATCAGAAGTCTATAGTCATTACTATTTTCATCTTCATCACTATTTGATAAACCATCACTATCTTCATGAGTATAGTAGCTCTTTTTACTTACACTTTGTTTTTTATTCCATTTTGCAGTTTCCTTCCCTTTATCATATTTATATTTATGAGGACATTTGGTAGCATAATGACCGAATCTACCATAGGCAAAACATTTGAAAGGTAGTTTACCTCTGAATCTACTGGAAACCCGTTGAAGATTCTTGACAAAGTTCGCTTCCTCATCTTCTTGTGAAATATGTCCTGATTCATTGAATTCTTCTTATCCTTTTGCTGAAACTTTAAATGCGGCTTCTCTCATATCTGATGGAACTCCTTTTCTCATCTCAAAGGCAGTTAAGATTATGTGAAGCTGTGTCATAGTAATAGTCTGTAGATCCCGCTTTTCTTCTATGGGAGATACTTTTGATTCAAATTTAGCAGATAAGGATCTTAATACTTTTTCAACTAAGGTAACTTCCTTTATCTGTTCACCCAAATTCTTCATGCAATTAACAATCTCATCTATTCGTAAGTAGTAACTAACTACACTTTCATCATTGTGCATCTTGAGATTTTCATATTGAATTCTGAGAGTTTGCAGTTTAGCACGTTTTACCTAAGAGTCTCCTTCGTAGCTTAGAACGATTTTGTCCCATATTTCTTTGGTTTATTTGAGCTGCATAACTTTGACAAACTCTGATTGTGACAGACTTCCCAATAATGTATTGACAGCCTTGGCATTGGTTCATGTTGCTTTTTACCTACTGCATCTGTAGGAATTATTGATGGAAATGTATATCCTCCTTCCACGATTTCCCAGACATCTGTTCCAAGAGATTGAAGATAGGCTGTGGTTCTTACCTTCCAATAAACAAAGTTGCTCCTATCAAAGATTTGTGGTCTGATGGATCCCCCACTTTCTTGATTACTCATGTTGATGGATCTTCCTTCAAGCGATCAAGCTTCTTCTGAAGGACCTGCTCTGATACCAATTGTTGGAAATAATACTGAGAGGGGGGGTGAATCAATATTATCAAAATAATAATTTTTAATTTCCATAATCAGATTCATATATGCTACTTCAGTTAAGGGAACTCGTGTGTACACACAAGTGTGTTTAGTGCAACTAGCGTATATCCAACAAACTTATGATTCATTTAATTCTTCATATATTGATCTTTAATCAATGCATCAGAATGATATAAACAGTAACCAGGTGTAGTAAAAATAGAATAGATCATCACATAAGAATCACACATGAACACCAAGATATAAGGTGGAAACCCAATGTGGGTGAAAACCACCTGCTGTAATCGTCTCTGTCTTCTTTTAATAATAAGAGAATTATGTTTACGATTTTTGTACTGGTGCAGTCTTATACCAGTACGCAGGCTTCTACTTGCAGAAGGCTACAACCTTCTCCCATTCTCCAGCTTCTACTGGAAGGGAGCTACAACCCCCTAGCTCTTGTACTAGCTGATATGTTTACTAGTATGTAGGTGCTGGCCTACAGAAGGCTAAAACCTTCTCCTTTCTTCCAGGGACCATGTTTCATAAATTTTCAGACTGGATCCATCAACAACATCATGCAATCATCAAATATATCTGCATCAACCAATCTCCTATTGAACTAACCACAACCAAATCAATCAATCACTTTGACAACCCATCAATCTGATTTTTCAGAATGCTATCACCAGAATACAGTAACCAGAACCCAGAATATTGCACCAACAAATAGAAACAACTAAAACATAGATTATAAAGTATACACTAATTTCTTGTTTCATACCTACGTGTATACGCGCTTTCCTCAAAGCCAACCAACGTATACATATGCAAATATTAATTCATAATTCTGCAGCTATACCGGACTTCAGTTATACCTAGATCATACCATTTACAAAATAATATTTGTGTCAATATTCGGATTTAGAATATTCATGAGCAAAAACACATAATGATAGTTCACTTTACGCCTTAAGATCTCGATCCATCATTAGATCTTATCCTCCATCAACCGCTAATATTCCTCCTTGGTCCAGATCCAACAATGCACCATAGCCGAATAACTTGCATACTAGATCTCACTCTTCATTAGATATTCAATGCTTGAGTACCTTGGCCTAATGATCTTCTTCTCCTTGTATAGTTTTAGGCCTTTCTCAATACCATGGACCAAAACCACTTAGGACCAATACATTGGATCAAATACCTGGGGTCAATATCTCAGACCCGATACCTTAGACCAGTACCATGGATCAAATACCATGGACCAAATACTTCGGACCAAAACTTAGTTTTCCAAGGTATATGCGCTTTTCCTTTTGTGAAAGTGCGCGTGTACGTATACGTGACTTGTATACAGTGAACCCACGTGTATACCAAGCTTGGCCAATGGTGAACCTGCGTATACCTCTCTTTCTTCATTTTGTTAAGTCTGATCTGTAACTCTGAGCTGTTAACCTTTTGCATTGTGATCTAGCATCTGAGAGAGTTGCCATCAAGGACAACACCTGTGTCATAATGCCAACATCGGGCAGAGGAATCTTTTGAATTGCCTCAACCCTTTCAGGGTCAATATTGATCCCATCCTTTGAATTTATGTGACTAAGTAACTTCCCTTCAATTACCCCAAAGATATATTGAGTAGGATTTAAAAAAATGCCAAATTCCATACATTTGTCAAAAACTTGCCTAAGATGACTTGTATGATCAATACAATTCTTAGAAAAAACAGTAGGGTCATCTTGATATATTTCAATGAATTTTCCAATTAAACCTTTAAAAGCATAGTCCATGGCCCTTTGGAAATTATCCCCAGCATTCGTTAAACCGAAAGGCATTCTTATGTATTCAAATGTTCCCCGTGGTGTGCTGAAAGTCATTTTATGTTGATCCTCCTTTTTTACCCAAACTTGATTATATCTGGAACAACCATCAAATAATGACATCATCCTAGATCCCATCACTCTTTGCAACATGGTCTCCATATTAGGCAAAGGGTAATTATCGTTTTTACAAGCTAGATTAAGGTTTCTGAAATTGACACACAATTTGATTGTATCATTCTTTTTCCTAACGATCACCAACTTTGACACCATGTAGAATGCCTAGTTTGAGCAATAATGCAAGCAACCAACATCTTTGTGAGATCCTTTTCGGCTAAGGGGGCCAACTTAGGATTCATTTGTCTAAGTTTCTGATGGAATGGCTTAGCGTTTTCATCCTTTAAGGGAATGGTATGTTCCATAACATCTTCCCTATAGCTCTTTAATTCATCGTAAGAAAAATCTAAAACATCCCTATACTCATGAAGAAAATTTATTAATTTCTTTCTTTCATCTTCATTAGTACCCTTACCAATTTTAATAATTCTAGGGTCTTTAGATGTACCATTATTTAATTCAATAAACTCTCTAGGATCAATTTTATTTTCTTATTTCTTCTTAACAACATCATGCCAATCAAAGTGTTGCTTAAGAGCAACAACATTCCAAGGAGTAGGATTTAAAATATCTTCATCAATATTAGGTCCATCCTCCTTATAATTTACTTGAAAACCCTGAAACTCATCCAGATTGTCTAAGAAGCGAATAATCTATCTTTCATCATCAAAGACCTGCCAATGCTCATAATTATTTGGGACAAAAGGTCTAAAAACAATTTCCATCTTAATTTTATCTTCAATTAAATTATTAGATAATTGCATGGTGGAAGCAACAACAACTAATTCATTGGCCAAACTATTTTACTCCCTTGGGATAGCTTCCAGGTTAATGGCATAAAAATACTGCATGGTATCCCACACAACATTCCTATATTTTTAAATCTCTGATTTTTACATGTGAATTTATTTTTAATTTGCATGATAACTAAATCTGAATCACCCTTGATACTTATCAGTTTAACTTTTAAATATTTTTCCAATTCAATACCCAATGACAAGGCTTCATATTCAACCACATTTTTGGTCATATCAATTTCTAACCGATAGGAAATTTTGAAACTATTACCAAGGGGAGATTTTAAGACAATCCCCGCACCTTTACCATGCCTAGATGCTGCGTCGTCAAAGTATAAATACCAAACCTTATCTTTTAAATTACCCACTTTTTCCTCAACCTTGGCTTCCAAGGGAATGATAGAATTAGGCAGGATAGCATGATTCCCTAGTCTAGGTTGTTCACTTATGATTTCATTGTGGGGAATTTTAGGATCTTCCACATGGAATCTCATTTCAGGCTCTCTGTTTAACTTAAGATATCTTTGAACATTAGGGGAAGGAATCATAACATGCATCCAATAGAGTTTGCATGCGGTCCTAATATTTTCCATTACTTGGTCTCTTGGTCGTTCTCCTCAACTCCTTGGGATTGATCTCATCATGTCACCTTTTCTCGTAGTCATTGGGTGATTGATCAATGCGGTTTCAGCGGGAAGTGACTGGTGCCGGAAAGAGGCCCCGGGAGGCCTATCTACGCAGTTTTTGCATGTAAGATCGACGGGACAACTTGGACAACACTGCAGAGTTTTGAGGCTCAAGACATTTTCGCGGGATGGGGGTCTTGGGAGGACACCTCTGCGCAGTTTCTGAATGCAGGGAAACTAGATTGATCTGCACATTTCTGGAGAGCAGTGTTGGCTGGGTCTCTACGAGCTACGAGATTTCAGTAGGCAAGGGAGGAATCTTGATGGTTGCAGAAGCAAAGTGAAAAGTTTTTGGAAGCTGAATTAGGCTAGGTTTCTTGGGAAATGGCTAAGTGTGAGATCAATGACACAGATGAAAACAATGATAGGACTCAACTGTGATCGCACACGGACACTTAGTGACACAACATAGACCATCGAGAATGCATACGACATACTTTGCTTGATGCAACAACCTTCATGACAAGAGTGCGTGAAGTAAATGTGAAACATGTCTATGTGATGACAACCATTCATACACACATAATTCCCTTGAAGCAAGAA
>APFE030158903.1:0-13679 GCA_000404065.3 Pinus taeda
AGTATTGCATGGAGAGTCTATTTAAACGTTGAAGTGGTTTGAAATCTCACGTTAACATGACGACTATCTCTCCGAGTGCAAATACCCCGTAAACTGATGCCAAACCGCATTCAAGATAAACAGTATTGTGAGGATAAACCTCACCATAAGAAAACCTTTGCTTAATTAGCCCACAAACCATCCAAAGGCTTCCAAATTTGTATAATATGGAAATGAGAGGTAATCTCAAAAGTTTTGTTTCGTTGATTCACTTCCTTAAGGTGATTTCAGAGGTTGAATCATATCACAGTAACTTTTCATCACACGTTTACCCTAGTGGACCAGAAGTTTGGCTAAATGTGAGAGGAGGGTGTCACAACGAGTTTTTCTTCAGTGAAGAAACATAATCCCTAGTATAATTTTTTAGTGTTGAATGATTCCAAGTTGCAGATTGGGTCTTTTTATCTAGCCTTGAGTCTAGTGATTCTAGTATTGATGTTTATATATTAAGATCTGGTCTTGAAATGTATAGCAAATAACACATAGTATTATATGTTTGAATTTGCTTGGTTAATGATTAAAGCACAGATGGTTTTCTTTGTGATGTTGTATGCACATGTGTGAAAAGTCTCTTGAACAAGAGTTTACTGTTGATTTTTTATTACTCTAGCATGGGATTTGATTAATATTATTTGGTTAGGGTTTGACAAGTTTTTTTTGACAAAGTTCATTTGAAAGTTTGGGTGATTTTTGAATTGAGAAAGGCTTTCTTGGTTTACATTTTGAATGCACCAGAATAGTTGTATCTTCTTTATGCAATGTGCAAGAGATTCGTGATTTGAATTAGTGCAGGAATAGGAGTGATTGAAATTTTTTCTCAATACAGGAACATTTTTGGTGATTTGTGTGTTTCTTTTCTCTGAGTATGTTTTTTTAAGTCATTATTGAAACCTATTTTAACTTTTCTTAGAAGGGATACTTTAGTTTAAAGTATTTATCAACATTATGAAAGGAGGCCAACATCCAGAGTGATCTTGGTGTTGTTGTGTGAGTAATGCAGGAATATAAGTAAAGGGGTTTTCATTTTTTAATTTTAATTACAAAATCTGGAAAGATTGATTAATGGAGTAGAGATAGGACTTGCATAATTTGATAGGTTCTTTTGGCACTGATTTTTCTACGCCTCAAAGTATATGAGGCCTTGGTTTGAAAAGTGAGCGTTGTGGATTGAAATACAATTCTAACACCCAACATCCCCTTTGGCTATTGAAGCCCCTAAATCTACACCAATAGCTACACTAACACAACTAGTAAATTTCAAAAGGAATTTTTTTTTAATTAAATGGCATTAGTACCTATGTCGCAAATTATATTAATAAACAATTGGGTATTATTTAAGAAGCATGGGACATTTTCTTATATTTAAGAAATATTTCTCAAAGGATTTCTTCATTTTCATATTATTGGTGAAGGAACTTAGAACATGATCAACACTTTGTTGATAATGATTTAATGATGTTTATCAAAAAAATTGCTACCCTTAGCAACTTACAAAAGAATCAACAAAGGCTTCCAATAGGGAAGCAAATAAAAAAAAATTAATGCAAAATGGCATACTGGGATCAAGATGTCACGAGATGTTATTTTTTAGTGCATAAGGATTAATGACTAAAGGAGTAACGATTTCTTCAAAGCTATTAAAGTTGTCGAATATCTTCAAGGGCTTAGAATGTTTAGAGACTCCATGTTAGTTCTAAAAGATATATTACTAGAAGTTTTGAAAGTTATTAAATGATGAGTTCGATAACTTAACAAATTTTCCAGAAGAAGAAATTTAAAAATGGTTAATTACATTTATTAATAAAAAATGAAGACAAACTCTTAGTCATTGAACAATTGCATTCACATTCAAAGGAAATAGAATAATATATCTTCGCATTGAGGATGAAGCAATACATAATCGCCCCACCAATGAGGTAGTATATTGAAGAATGGATTAGGAAATATTTAAATGGGAATTTTAATCCTAAATAATTGTCCAACAATTAGATTAACAAATATACAAAGCTAGTTATATATAGTCCAAAAATATGATGCTACAATGAAGAGAAGATTCATTCCACTGGTTATCCTTCTACAATTTTGTGAGTGTTCTTTATTTTATCTAAAAGAATTCCCCTTTCTTTCTCCCTGATAATCCATCTTTGTGAAATGTAATTTACATTTGTGAATTTGATCCTTTACTTTGTTCCTTTTGTTTCTTCTCGGTTTCTATATATTAATTATTGGCCCACAATAGCCCCATCCTATTCTATTAGGGACATATGTAGTCAAATTATGATTAAGTATCAAGAATTTTGTAGAGAGCTTTAGGAATCTACTTTATTTGAACTTAAAAACTATAATATTATTTTTTCACACACATAGAACTGTTTTTGGGAGTGCATGACAATTTTGGTCTCATATGCTTTTGGCTAAGCATTAAGATATCATCAATGTCTTCCTATGACTCTTTATGATGTTGAATGAATAAAATCATTTTAGAGTTTTCTAAAAATTTGGACCATTTCTTTATTTATGTCTATGAATTCATTCAAATATGTCTTCCTAATGATATGTACTTTGGAATGAATCACCAATGAGATAGTATTTGTTTCTATTATTTCTTCTTTTCTTTCTTTAAAAATTCCTAGTCCACTTTAAGGTGAATGTATTGAATGTTAAATTTTTTGCATTGAATTAATTTTGAGGATAAAATTTAATGAAAAGATGAGTACCACCTCTATAGAAACATAGATGAAATTTAGATAAGTCCCTAGGAGTTTAACTCTTGTCTTCTATAGGAAGAGGGAGCAATAGGATGCTCGCTCTTGGCTACACCAACGGGTGATAAAGAAATATATCATTTTTCATAATAAGGATAACATTAAAAAGGTTGTTGCCTCAAAGTTCAAGGGGAAATTGGGGTGTGATAAGGAGTTAGAGAGACAAAGGAAATGAATATGTTATAAGGAGGAAACCAATCCAAATCTCAAAATTCAAAGGTATCTCCTTGCCTTAACTAGTGTAAAGCAAAAAATAAACATCTCTAAAATAGTAACAAATTATGATGAGCTCTATAATGAAATTGTGCGTTAGTAAATTCCCAAAACCTTTGGGATGAGTGAGAGTGTCACTTTTATGACACTAAAAGGATTGAAGATGAAAAAAACTTTCTATTAGAATGTCAATCATATACTCAAATTATATTTTAAATTCAAAATATTTGTCACATTACTAGCTTTCTTCATTTTTTAACTCAGCAAAACTATGGTGATCATGGAATGCTTCTCTTAGTGCTTTTTGAATATAGAAATTAAATTGTAAAGACTTCCAAGTAATATCTTACCTTCTTAAGTTCTGATAAACAATTTTTTATCTCAATGGATGTTAATCCTCATCATCATATAAAGCCAATCTTGAAATATTTTATTTAAGACCAACATTGAAATATTTTGCTCTTTATTAATATAATTTTTTCAAATGCCATTTGTCAACTCCATGTTAAGAATTGATGGAATTACACATCACATTCATACTTAAATGTCTAAATCACTCATTTACCTATGGAATAAGATTTTTTTTACCTTCAATTACATTATTTATTAGGTCCAGTTGGTCTAGATCCAGATGTGAAGTCCTTTGATATTGTTTTTAGTTGTTGTTGAGCCTAGCTTCGATTCTCTTCGATTCCCTTGGGGCAAGGCCTCGTAATTAAGGCCGACTATTTAACCACCCCGATTTACTGATTCATGAAATGTGGGGAAGTAAAGCGTTTTTGGGTTTCTCGGCTTTCATTCCAAGTAGTATGTGTGTTGTAAAGTTGATTTTTGAAATATTTTAATTTCAAGTCCATACGAAAAATTATTTTTTGATTAAATACTAATTTTTAAATGTCACATTCAACTCCAATTTTGATAAGGAAACATAAATTACATTATATACTTAATCATTGAATAGCACACCATTGTATTTTTTAAATAATTAAAATTTTAACTTTGAACTATGTTATGGTGTTGTGTGTCTTTGTATAAGAAAAAATAAATAAATTTATTTCATATAAAAAGAATTACATAATTATATGTTCTTGGCAAGCTTCAAGTTATAAGCCCAAATGAAATTGATATAAGAGACAATCCCTATAAATTGTCGAATAAAAAAGTATCGACAAAGAGAGGGTATCAATGTGGATCAACATCTAATCATTATTTGGTCGGATACTAGAAGGAGTGAAACTGCTTGTAGCGACTCTAAAAAATCAGCCATCCCAAGGAGGGAAAACCGATTCACTAAACTTATAATATGTTTTCATCTACATTAGAAAGTGCTCATAAAATTGTACCAAAAGAAACACATATATCTATCCATATAAAATGTAAGATAGTTAATTAAATTTTTGCTCATATCTAGAGCCATGAATGGTGAAAATATTATGAACATGAGCACAATTTCTTTTTAGATATCTTCCATGTGCCCCTGTTTGGTGTCACTCCAACTTTGGAGAGTTTATTAGCTTCTTGGTTCCATTCCTTATACACGTGTGTGAATGAGAGGTAAGATAAGGTAATTATGCTTCCTTTAATATCTTGGAAAGTGGAAATAGAAAGTAATTTTGAAGAGAGATATCCCCATTCATCAATTTTCTAACAAGTTTTGAGTCTCCATAAATATGTAGATGAGATTGTCCTTTCTTAAAGGCCAATCAAATAGATAGTTTTAAGGCTATTAATTTGCTGAAATTAATTGTTGCGTGGCCTAAACCAGTAGAGAAGGAAATAGTATGAGATTCAAAAAAATTAATAATGCCACTTACACCTTCAATAGGAGGTGTTCCCTAGGTAGCATCATCAAATAATGTTTGGGGTTTATCCTTTGGGAAAAACACTTCATGTTGAGATCAATGAGGCCTTGAAGGAGTTGGATATGAGTAGGTAAAGAGAATGGCTAGAATTTTAAGGGAACATTGTGACGAAGAGATTGATTTATCCTTGAATAATTCCTTATTCCTATCAAGAAAAATACCCCATCTTATAGTGAGAGGGGTGAATTTGAATTTTTTATTGTGTTGACTATTCATCTAATATTTTGGGCCCTCATCTATGGAATCCCACAACCACCTATGATTAGTTCCATTAGATCTGTAAATCTCACACTATACATCAATATCCAACTTGTAAAGGTTGCATCTACCGAGACCTCTAAAATTCCTAAGTTTAATATTATCCCAAATCGAGACCTTTTCATGAATAATGAGCCACATAAATAGTTTTCCTTTTGAAGGGAAATGAATTTTCAATAGTTTTATCCCCTCACCAAGGTGGAGGATCCACATGTTTCCTTGAGCAAAAGTAGAGTATCCAATTTTGGGGACATATGCACCTCAAGGGAGGGACAAAATTAATTTATCCTCTTCATCTAAAAAAAGGTGGATATAAGAGAGTTTATATACTAGTTCCAAAAAGGAACTTGAACAATTGAGAGTCTCACTTCATACTACGTCATTGTCCTACTCTTACACGGGTCCATATCTCTAAGCCATATTTGATTAAGGAAAAATAATCCAGTTGATTAAGCCCTATCGTTGAAGTTTTGGGTAATAAGTGATTTTTGTTGTTGCATTTGATCCAAAGATACTTTCCTAAAAGGAAGTTGGTCCCATTCCCAATGTTCAAGATCAACCAATTTCCTGGAGTAGCATGATCCGGATTATCCACAGTATTATGTTTCTTATGTCGACGTTTTGAACCCCAAAGAGGGTCCATCCTCAAGACCAACTTTGATAGAATATAATGACAATTATTCTTGAAAAGAAAGAATCGTCCAAGCAAAGTTATAAATACAAAACCAAGATAATATATAATAATATATGATATATTATATATATATAATATATATATATATTATATATAAATATATATATATATAATATGCCGACCTATGAATTTTTATTTTAATTAATTAATTTACTTAATTTTAATTTAATTACCTTTGTTTATTCATAATTCTAAATTTTAAATTATTTGTTTTGATTAATTGTTAAAATTAATCATTAATCCCTTATAACTAATTAAATTAATGAGCTAGTTTTATATAATCTATTTATTTAATTCCATTATGAGTCTTATTGTTTTTAATTAAATTTTATTATTTTCTTATACTTTTAAACCTAATAAATCTGAAAGTAATGATTAATTGTGTTTTAATTAGATTTTTTTATTTTTATTATATAATTAATTAATAAATTAAATTCAATGAATTAATTATCAATTATATCAATAATTCATAAATTAATTAATTATTAATTAATCTGATAAATAATTTTATTTAATTAATTATAGTATTCGTAAATTAATTTAATATCATTACTTAATATACTAAATTAATTCTAAATAAATTAATTTATTACTTAAAAATAATTAACTCAATAAATTAATTCATATAATAAATAATAAATTATTTATCAGATTATTTTAATTTCCTATTAGAGAAAAGACTTTGATGATGGTTTTCGAGATGATGGAACCATTAGACATTAATTTTCTTAAATTTTGGATTTAAAATATAAGTATTTCTTGTGGAAAGTATTTGGCCTAAAGTACTTTTGTCCAAAGACCTGAACCCATAAGTATCCCCCATACACTTTTTGTAACCAATGCCTTGGAGAAGAAAATAGATTTCGGCCCCAAAGTTTTCGGGATTGCCAAATTCTTCCATGAAGAAAGAACTAACATCTGACTTTCATCTCATCCTAACCATAGAAACAAAAATGAGATTTGTCCAATTTTTCCCAAGATGCCCTTAAGAACCCAATAGTATAGTAGACTAGGATAGCTTCTACAAGATATTTAACTAGGACAAGTTGGCTTGCTTTGGAGAGCCATTTGTTGCATTAGGTATTTACTTTTTTCCACCTTTGTGAAAAGCCATAGCTAGTGATTTTTAAGATATCCATTTGATTTGAGAGTGAAACTAGGTTATTACATATTTTCCTTATATTCCATATGAGGAATATGAAAGTTTTGGTCCTCAAGGGACTTTTATACAACAAGGGTTGAATCCATTACAAGGATATACTCATTATAACCTCAAGAATGTCATGTATGTGAATTGAAACTATGTGGGGAGCATAACAACATTTCTCCCAACTTCTTGAGCTACATCCAATTGATGAGGTATTATATGTGTGTGTGTGTACGAGGTTGATATTGAAATGAATAAACATTGATGCTTGAAATAGGTAATTTTTAAGCTTGTTGGGAAGGTGGGATTTGAACTAGATGAAAGTCCAATATTTATATCCAATTAAAAAAACCCTTGTTATGTCAGAAGAAGCTTAGATATAAAAGCTTATGGGTGTATGGACATGAATAGAAAAACATTGGTTACAGAATTACATGAGGTTCTCACAATGTTGGGAAGAGATGGACTACAGTTATGATCCACTCAATTAAGAAAAATATATTTAGAATTTATTATTATCTAGCTCAAATAATTTAATATCCCTCTATCCATTTGGGACCATTTGTTGTGGATGCATGGAGGGTCATCCAGTTAAGATCCAGGTGCAAAGCCCCATGCTCATAATATTTTCCAAGGTGGTAGTTATTCAATGTGGAGCTTATTAAAGTTTGCATGCCATAGATAAGGTCCTCCTCTTTGAACTTCCAATATTGTAACGCATGTTAGACATAGAGCCTCTATATCGTCCAATTTTTGGTGTGGGACTGACATATAAGGAAAAGGGTAGTCCTACCTTGTCACAAGCCTACAAAAAGTCACATTGTATGTGCATCCAGAAAGAAAAAGTTAGAATGTTGGTAGGAATGGATGTCTCGGTAGAAGGTTTTCTAGAGATTTTGGGTAAATCAATAGTTGGTTAGTTTAGTGAGAAGATTGTTTCATACGAAACCCTCAAGATTTTGTGGGATTCTTCATGGGTTCCTATTTTTAGGTATAATTTTTCCTTTCACGTCTTAGTAGAGGTTGGATTTGTTTTATATTCAACAACGCAAAGGATCTTCGAGTTATTATCAGTAAAGACTGGAGTTGTGGTTAATTTGAGTTTTCACTTAAGGAATGGGGGGTTTCTTTTGTACCCATATGATATCCCATCTCCACCATGGTGGTTTGAGTGATTCCACCTAAACTACCCCTAATTTTCTAACACAAGAGTATCTTCAAGTTTATTAGAAATAAAATCATGTGGTTCATAGGGTTAGAAAAGGATTGGTAGCTTCAACCTGATAATGGATGAACATGGGTGCATGTTGAATTTGAGGCTAAAGAAGGATTGCATGAAGAAATTGGATTGGTATATGGTGACTTAGTATTGGTTCAAAGTATTTATTATGGGTTCTTTCCTTTTCATTATTACGAGTTTCATCAAGTTGGCCATATGCAAGAGCATTGTCCAAACTCTTTGAGGCTCCATCCTCCCTTCAAAAAAGAATGGAAAAATAAGTGTGCTCCAAATATAGAAGCTAGTAGTATTAGAGTGACAAATAAAGAATGTAAAGTTTTCTCTCCTTCTAACTATGTTGGCAAGGAGGAGGAAAATCAATTAAAAGTGAGCATTCAGTTGACAATGTGGAAGCTTGTTAGGATAAGCCTGTGACTTCTTCCTTTATCTCTCATTCAAATTATTTTTGAGGTCACATTTATTTTAATGTTAGGTCTATCTCTCTTGGAAGTACCATCACATTATCTCAAGATAAAATAGTTATTTGTTTGAAAACCCCAAACTCTATCCTTTCTTTTGTTGATGATGATACCCACTACTTCACCCCATCCCCTTACTATTTCTACAGATTCCCGATGAGGGATCTGTGCCATGGGTTTGAGGATAATAAGGAAGGGACTTCTCTAGGCCTCATGGAAGTTATTGGGTAATTTTAGTTTTGGTTAAATACTTAGCATTAAATTATCAATCCAGGTTCCTATACTTGTGAAGTACACTTGCACAATGTATGATAGGAAAACAACTTTCAATTTTAATTATAAAAGAAGAATTATAATAGAAAGAAATTAATGTTAAACCTATGAAAATGAAACAAAAGAATGTGATGAAGTGAAAATGAAATATTAATCTTAAAAAAAAAATGAATTTCAAAGACTACAAATGCAAGGAAAATTTATGAGATGAAATCTAGTCAAAGGACACACAGATAATTTTGATGGAAGTGATGAAATGACTATTCCTGATGGCAGTAAAAGAATAGGAAATATTATAATCTAGTGAAAGCAAAGACAATATATTCTAGGAAAGAAAAGAACTTGTAATATAATGAAAGAAGACATGCTTATGCTTATTAAAGCAATAAATCTAATCTAATGGAAGCATTTGAACTTAATCTATCAAAGCATGAAATCTTAATCTATGAAAACATTTGAAATTTAGTCTATGAAAGCATGGAAATATTTAATCTAGGAAACCAAATAAAGCTAATATATGAAAGCATTGAAGATTGTAAAGAAATTCAGAAATTTAGTGTGTGTTCAAAGCATAGAGTTCATTCATAAATTAAAACCATGATTTTCCTAAGTATGTTTGTGCAAGAAAATTATGCTATGAAATAAATTATGTGAATGAAATGAATGTGTTTGATATTCAAAAGAACATAAATGGAATGAGCAACAAAGCATCTAATCAAAAGACTTGAAATAAACATTGTAGAAAATTAGCATAAAAGAAACTAATTTATATTGCAAAAATGAAACATTAAAATACACTCATACTCATCAGGTGATCATCTTGAAGTACACAAGAGGTGGAAAGCTCAGGAAGTTAATGAGCAAACACCAGATCCCATCACGAAAGAATAACCATATCAAAGGATTGTATTCATAACATGTGAACTTCTATAGAATTCATAACATTAAGTATAAGCATAGTCAATCCTTAGCATTCCAAAATTTAACACACCTTTGAATGGAGAAGGCACTCCTATTTACAAAAAAACTAATATCCACATTTCTCTCCTAGATCCACAAATATCTCCTTGATCCAAAAAAATATCATGTGGTTACAACCATGTATTAACATCTAGCAAGTAACATCTCTTCATATCCTCTCACATATATCTCATAGCTTTGATAGGAGACACATATAAAAACTACCATGATTATTTTCCATGAAATGTGCTTGAAGGATGATCTCAAATCTTCAAGAGTTTGAAGATGAAATTCGAATTTGAGACTTAGAGGCCAAATATGACTGTGGTAGTATCTTCAAATAGACCTATAGAAATCACTAAACTCATCCAACTTTTATATATAATTGAATACATGTTATTTTTCTCTTATTTAATCATAAATTCACTCAAAATACTAAAAAAAATGCTTTGGAAAATAATAAGGATAAACCCATATATGATCATGAAAATGGTCTTAGTGTAGGATGATGGAGCTACAAAATATGGTAAATATTGAAGGAAAGTGAAAGAAAATAGGGTGAAATGGATGAAATTTTGGAGACCCAACAGAAGCCTCCCATGACCCAATATCGAAGAGGCTAGATAGTTCTTGACATCCTATGTACATTCTCGGGTTGCATCAAAATCCTAAGGTGGACAGTTTGGTTGATGGGGGGTTACCTAGAAATATCCAATGTGGGCCAAGTAGGGAGGAAGTCCCACATTTCCCTACCATATATATAATCCACGAACAAAATTTAATGCAGTAAACAAGCCACAACCATTTGACCCCTTAGAGCAAGGGATGCCCATGTTAAAGGTGCAGTATCGTTTTTATGTCGTTTAACACTTGAGAGTTTGGGGGTTCTCCTAAGCTACAAGCCCTTAAAAGTCTAGTCAAAAAATATTCTCTTGATGTGTTTTTGCTTTAAGAGACTATGTGTTATGGGCTCAAGGTAGAGGATATCTTGTCTCCTTGGATAAAAAACTAGTTCTTTTATCTATTAGACTAAAAATGCCTTTATGGTGGTATGATCATTTCTCAGACTCCAAACCTCAAGCTTTTTTCATTATTACTAGTTGATTTTGGCATAGTAGCAGATTTAGAAGTCTAGGATATAGCATTTTCATTTCGAATGATCAACTTATATGGCCCTTACATGAACAAAACACCTTATTGGACAGGTCTATTTGATGCGGGAATTTTATCAGGACAAACATTATTTTGGGTAGAGATATTAATTTAAACTTGTTAGTCTAGAAAGTGTGAGGTGCAAGTCTAAGGAAGGATCCCCTAGAGGGTTTATTTTTGCATTTGATATAATATATTCAATTGGCAGACTTGGAGCCTCCAAATCTCATCCCCACTTGGTGGAATCAAAGGCGAGGTGAAGAGGGGGTATCAAAGTAGCTCGATCAATTTGCAATATTAGAATATCTGGTAGATAATTTATGGAAGCTTAAGTTTTGGGTGGAGTTTAGGAGCTTATTTGACCATCTTCCCATTTTCATATGAAGTAAACTTATTTATCAAAAACCTCCTTCTCCCATGAAATTCAATCATTTTTGGCTCCTTGAGGAAGATTATCAAAAATTGGTTTCTTTGGTGTGGATCCACCTAAGAGAAGATTCAAAATCTATCATATATGCATTAATTTATTGATAATGTGTAAAGAGTAATAAGTTCACTCAGAATGGGGTGGCCTCCTTTTACCAGCATTCTCAAACTTTTCTTAGAGAATAGATGTCAGGAAAGGGGATTACCTCCATGTATGTAAACAATTCGTTGGGGGTAATTTTGGAGGAAGAATGATCTGTTGTAAAATACCATATGGTCAATAGAAAATATTTTCTAGAAAAAAAGAGGTGACATGGAGACTTAAGATTCAAGTGCTTTGGATCTCTGAGGGAGACAACAATACTAAGTTCTTTCATTATTATTCCAACCACCACATGTATATAAATAATATATAGTAAATAGAAAATAAGGATGGAGTCATGCTTAAATCCTTTTCCAATAAAGCAGAGGTAAGACAAAATTATTTTGGTTCTCTATTTAAAGAATCAAAAGGTTGTCCTATTATGGAGATGATGGGTGTTCTTCAGATTTTTCCCAAAGTCTTCATTAATGAAATGAATGAGGCCATGGAAGAAAAGGTGATGGAATATGAGCTTTGTTTACCATGTTCATTATGAAGAAGGGGGGAATCCCTAGTTGAGATGGTTTCTCTATTGATGGTTATACTAGCTTCTATGAGCTTTTAAAATATGATGTTCTCAAGGTTTTGCAAGAGTCCAAACATATTTTTGAATTCATTAGGGGCATTAATTTTATGCTTTTGGGTCTCGTTTCTAAGAAAAATGAGGTTTCATATTTTGATGATTACATGCCTAGATCCTGCTACAATGTTGTTCATAAAGTCATTTCAAAGATCATTTCCAATTAGAGTAAGCCTCTTCTAAGCAAACTTATGTTTGAAGAGTATATCAGGGATTAGGTTCTTGTCTTGACATCAAATCCATGATTTTGTTTCCCTTTCACAAGAATTCATTTATTTACTAAAAACCAAGAAAAAACTTGGTTTTGCTCAAGTTGGACTTGTCCAAAGCTTAGGACAACAATTTCATTAGATTAGTCTTTATCTAAATGGGTTTAAATTTGGAGTCTATCAATTGGATTCTTGGGTGTATTCAAATAGTTTCTTACATTTTTCTTGTAAATGAGTCTCCTTCAATTTTTTTGGGGGCCTTCTAAGGGTTGAGACAAGGATGTCCTTTTTCCCTGTTTCTTTTTATTTTAGTTGCTAAAGGGATAAGTTTGATAATAAATGCTTAACTTATGGGTGACCTATTCTGCCTCAAAATCATGCCATCTAAATTTTCATTTCTCCTGTTGTTCATTTATAATGTCCTTGTGTTTGGTGTAGGTTATCCATAAGAATTCCAAAGCATTCATTGAATCCTAGACTTGTTTTGTGTAGTCAAGAGAAGGGAAATAAATTAGAATAAATCAGGTATCCATTTCTCTTTCCCTTGGGAGGATATGTGTGCTCCTTTGGATGTTATGATTCCCTTTCCTTGGAAAAGTCTTGACTCTAGGTTCAAGTTGAAGCCTAATGCCTACATTAGAGGAAATTTTAGCCTAAAAGAGCCTATGAAATTTTCACGTAATTTCCATGTCATAATATATAAACCAATCAAAATCCTTTAATTTTAAAAACATATACATGTAAAAATTTTGGAGGGAAAAGAAAAAACTACTTTCTTTTTTTGTTGAATTGTATTTTTGGCTTATCTCCTTGTAGGTTTACTCAAATTTCAAGTGTAGACACTTGTTGGATATTGACTTAAATTTCGCATCCAACGAGTACCCATCGTGCATACTTTTGAGAAAACCCACATTGATAAAAATTGAAGATACATTTAAAAAGTGTGTTCAACATGCTTTTTTAATGCATCTTCATTTTTTTGTCAATGTGGGTCTTCTCAAAAGTATGCATAATGGGTACTTGTTGGATATGAAATTTAATTCCGCATCCAACGAGCATATACAATTGAAATTTGAGTAAAGCTGTTGGATATGAAATTTAATTCCGCATCCAACGAGCATATACAATTGAAATTTGTGTAAAGCTATAAGGATATAAGCCAAAAATACAATTAAAAAAAAAGTAGTTTTATTCTTTTTCCTCCAAAATTCATAACTCTTATTTTATTATTTTAACTATTTTTTTATTATTTTTCCTTAAG